>JAPPVO010000013.1:2136747-2244596 GCA_030407325.1 Camellia japonica
CAGAAAATTACTCAATAAATCCCAGTAAATTCCCTGTAAATTGAAGAAGAAAATTCTAGAAAATTAAGCTTAGTAAAATCCCTGTAAATTCTCAAAAATTATTCAGCAAATTACTCAGGAAATTATCACTAAATTCCCAACAAATTCTCAGTAAATTCCAAGTAAATTCCACTAAATTACTTAGTAAATTACCAGTAAATACTCTGTAAATTACTCAGTAAATTGCAAGTAATTCTCAGTAAATTTCTAAGAAAATTCCCAGTAAATTATCGTAAATTACTAAGTAAATTCCCAGTAAATTAGTCAATAAAATCCCATTAAATTCTCAGTAAATTACTTAGTAAATTCTCATTAAATTCTCAGTAAATTACCTAGTAAATGCCCAGTAAATTCTCATCAAATTCTTATTAAATTACTCAGTAAATTCCCAATAAATTCAAAGTATATTACTTAGTAAATTCGCTATAAATTCTAAGTAAATTACTCAGTAAATTCTCAATAAATTACTCAGCAAATTAACAGTAAATTCTCAGTAAATTATTCTGTAATTCCTTGCAAATTCTCAACAAATTCCCAGTAAATTACTTAGTAAATTATTCAGAAAATTCCCACTAAATTCCCTGTAAATTCCTATTAAATTCTCAGTAAATCTCTTATTAAATTCCCAGAAAATTTTCAGTAAATTATCATTAAATTCCCAATAAATTCTCAGTAAATTACTCAGTAAATTTTCAGTAAATTACTCAGTAATGTCCCATGAAATTCTCAGTAAATTACTCAGTAAATTTCCTAGTAAATTCACAGTAAACTACTCAGTAAATTCTCAGTAAATTCTTAGTAAATTACTCGTTAAATTCTCTGTAAATTACTCTGTAAATTCCCAGTAAATACTACGTAAATTACTCAGTAAATTCGCAGTAAATTCTAAGTAAATTACTCAGTAAATTCCCACTAAATTCTCAGTAAATTACTCAGTAAATTCCCAATAAATTGTTAGTAAATTTCTCAGTAAATTCCCAGCAAATTTACAGTTAATTACTCAGTAAATTACCAGTAAATTCTCAGTAAATTACTCAGTAAATTCCCAGTAAATTCTCAGTAAATTCCAAGTAAATTACTCAGTAAATTCCCAATTAATTACTTATTAAATTCTAAGTAAATTAATTAGTAAATTCCCAGTAATTACTCAGTAAATTCTTAATAAATTACTCAGTAAATTCTCCGTTAATTTTTAGTAAATTACTCTGTAAAGTCCCAGTAAATACTTAGTAATTCCCTTTAAATTTCAGCAAATTACTCTGCAAATTCCCAGTAAATTCTCAGTATATTACTCAGTAAATTCTTGTTAATTCTGTGTAAATTACTCAGTAAATTACCAGTAAATTTTCATTAAATTAACTTAGTAAATTCCCTGCAAATTCTCAGTAAATTCCCCGTAAATTCCCAGTACATTACTCAGTAAATTCCAGTAAATTACTCAGTAAATTCTTAGAAAATTCTCGTTAAATTCACAGTAAATTCTCGTTAAATTCACAGTAAATTACTCAGTAATTTTTCAGTAAATTACTTAGTAGTTTCCCAGTAAATTCTCATTGAATTACTCAGTAAATTTTCGGTAAATTACTCAGTAAATTTTCAGTAAATTTCCAAAAAATTCTCAACAAATTACTCAGTAAATTCTCAGTAAGTTACTCAGTAAAGTCCCATGAAATTCTCAGTAAGTTACTCAGTAAATTCTCAGTAAATTACTCAGTAAATTCAGAGTAAATTACTCAGTAAATTCCTAGTAAATTCTTAGTAAATTACTCATTAAATTCTCTATTAAATTACTCAACAAATTATCAGTAAATTCCCAGTAAATTCTCTGAAAATTACTCAGTAAATTCCTGTAAACTTTCATTAAATTACTAAGTAAATTCCTAGTAAATTCCATGTAAATTCTCAGTAAACTATTCAGGAAATAACTCTGTAAATTATCAGTATATTCCCAATAAATTCTTAGTAAATTACTCAGTAAATTCAAAATAAATTCTAAGTAAATTCTCAATAAATTCTCATTAAATTACTTAGTAAATTGCCAGTAATTTCACAGTAAATTACTCTGTAAATTCTCAGTAAATTACACAGTAAATTCTCATTAAATTACTTAGTAAATTCCCAATAATTTCTTAGTAAATTCTCAGTAAATTACGCATCAAATTTTCAATAAATTCTCAGTAAATTCCCAATAAATTCAAAGTAAATTACTCTGTACATTCCCTACAAATTCTCAGTAAATTACTCAGTAAATTCCTAGTAAATTACTCAATAAATTCCAAGTAAATTACTCTGTAAATTTCCAGTAAATTACTCTGTAAAATCCTGGTAAATTCTCAACAAATTACTTAGTGAATTCTCAGTAAATTCTCAGTAAATTACTTAGTAAATTCTCAGTAAATTCCCAGTAATTTCTCATTAAATTACTCAGTAAATTCCTTGTAAATTCTCAGTAAATTACTCAGTAAATTACTTATTAAATTCTCAGTAACTTCCCAGTAAATTCTTAGTAATTTGAAAAAAATTCTTAGTAAATTATTCAGTAAATTACTATGTAAATCATCAGTAAATTCCCAATAAATTCTCATTAAATTACTCAGTAAATTTCCATTAAATTCTAAGTAAATTACCTTGTAAATTCCCAATAAATTCAAAGTAAGTTACTCAGAAAATTCTCAGTAAATTCTCTGTAAATTCTTAGTAAATTCTCAATAAATTACTTAGTAAATTCAAGTAAATTACTCAGTAAATTATCAGTATATTCCCAGTAAATTCTCAAAAATTACTCAGTATATTGCCAGTAAATTCCCCGTAAATTCTCAGTAAATTCGCATTAAATTACTAAGTAAATTCCTAGTAAATTACTCAGTAAATTCCTAGTAGATTCTCAGTAAATTCTCAGTAAATTCCCAATAAATTACTCAGGAAATTCTTTGTAAATTCCCAAAAAATTCCAAGTAAATTACTATGTAAATTCCTAGTAAATTACTCAGTAAATTCTCAGTAAATTACTCGGTAAATTCTAATTAAATTCTTAGTAAATTACATAGTAAATTCCCAGTAAATTCTTAATAAATTGCTCAGTAAATTCGAAGTAAAGTCTCAATAAATTACTCATTAAACTCCTAGTAAGCTCTCAGTAAATTTCCAGTAAATTCTAAGTAAATTACTCATTTAATTTAAAGTAAATTTTTAGTAAATTTTTCAATGAATTCCCTTTAAATTCTTAGAAAATTCTCAGTAAATTCTGAGTAAATGCTCAGTAAATTTCAAGTAATTGTTAGTAAATTATTTAGTAAATTCTTTGTAAGTTCTAAGAAATTACTCAGTAAATTACTGAGTAAATTCAAAGTAAACTCTCAGAAAATTACTCCGTAAATTCCAGTAAATTTCTTAGTAAATTCACAATAAACTCTCAATAAATTACTCAGTAAATTCCCAATAAATTGCTCATTAATTTAGCAGTAAATTCTCAATAAATTCTCAGCAAATTCAAAATAAATTTAAAGTAAATTACTCAGTAAATTCCCTCTAAATTACTTAGTAAATTAACAGTAAATTCTCCGTAAATTACTTAGTAAATTCCATTAAATTTTCAGTAAATTACTTAGTAAATTATCAGTAAATTTTCAGTAAATTCTCAGTAAATTCACAGTACATTATTGAGTAAATTCCAAGTAAATTTTCAGTAAATACAAAAAATTACATAGTAAATTTCCAGTAAATTACTCAATTAATTCCGAGTAAATTCTCGGTAAATTCTCTATAAATTCTCAGTAAACTCCCAGTATATTCTCAGTAAATTACTCAGTAAATTCCCAGTAAATGCTCAGTAATTTTTTCATAAATTCTCAGTAAATTACTCAGTAAATTATTAAGTAACTTCCCAGCATATTCTTAGTAAATTACTCTGTAAATTTCCTGTAAATTCTAAGTAAATTACAAAGTAAATTCTCAGTTAATTCTCTCTAAATTACTCAGTAAATTCCCTTTAAATTCTCAATAAATTACTTAGTAAATTCCTAGTAAATTCTGAGCAAATTACTCAGAAAATTTTCATTAAATTCTCAATAAATTAATCAGTAGATTCTCGGTAAAATACTTAGTAAATTCCAGTAAATTACTCAGTGAATTCCGTGTAAATTCTCTTTAAATTACTCAGTAAATTCTTCTTAATTCTCTGTAAATTCCCTTGAAACTCTCAGTGCATTCCCAGTAAGCTACTCAGTAAATTCCAGTTAATTGTAAGTAAATTACACAGTAAATTCTCAGCAAATTCCCTGTAAATTCTCAGTAAATTATTAAGTAAATTCCCTGTAAATTCTCAATAAAATACTTAGTAAATTCTCAAAAAATTACACAGTAAATTCCATGTAAATTCCTAGTAAATTGTCAATAAATTACTTAGTAAATTCCCAGTAAATTCTAAGTAAATTACTCAGTGAATTCCCAGTAAATTCTCAGTAAATTACTCAGTGAATTCCCAGTAAATTCTCAGTAAATTACTTAGTAAATTCTCAATAAATTCTCAGTAAATTACTCAGTAAATTCTCAGAAAATTCCTAATAAATTATCAGTAAATTATTTAGTAATTTCCCATTAAATTCTCAGTAAATTACTTACTGAATTCCCAGTAAGTTCTCAGTAAATTATCTGTAAATTCTCAGTATATTACTCAGTAAATTCCCAGTAAATTACTCTGTAAATTCCCAGCAAATTCTCTGTAAATTACTCTGTAAATTTTCTGTAAATTCTCAGAAAATGACAAAGTAAATTCCCAGTTAATTCTCTTTAAATTACTCAGTAAATTGCCTTTAAATTCTTAGTAAATTACTCAGTAAATTCCCAGTAAATTCTCAGCAAATTACTCACAAAATTCTCATTAAATTCTTAATAAATTACTCAATAAATTCTTGGTAAATTCCTCAGTGAATTCCTTATAAATTCTCTGTAAATTACTTAGTAAATTCTCTGTAAATTCTCAGTAAATTACTCAGTAAATTCCCTTTAAATTCTCAGTAAATTCTCGACAAATTACTCAGGAAATTCTCATTAAATTCTCAATAAATTACTCAGTGAATTTCCTATAAATTCTATGTAAATTACTCAGTAAATTCCTTTTAAATTCTCAGTCAATTACCAGTAAATTCTCAGAAAATTACTCAGTAAATTCCCAGTTAATTGTCAGTAAATTACACAGTAAATTCTCAGCACATTCTCAGTAAATTCCCTGTAAATTCTCAATAAATTACTTAGTAAATTCCCTATAAATTTTCTGTAAATTACACAGTAAATTCCCTGTAAATTGTCAGTAAATTCCCAGTAAATTCTAAGTAAATTACTCAGTGAATTCCAGGTGAATTACTCAGTAAATTCTCTATAAATTCTCAATAAATTACTAAGTAAATTTCCTGTAAATTCCAAGTAAATTTTCAGTAAATTCCAAGTAACTTTTCAGTAAATTACTCAGAAAATTCCCAGTAAATTCTCAATGAATTCCTAGTAAATTATTGATAAATTCTCACTAAATTACATAGTAAATTCCCGTAAATTTTCTGTAAATTACTCAGTAAAGTCCCAGTAAATTACTCTGTAAATTCCCATTAATTTCTCAGTAAATTATTTAGTAAATTCTTATTAAATTTTCAGTAAACTCTCAGTAAATTCTCGATAAATTACTCATTAAATTACTCAGTAAATTCTCAATAAATTCCAAGTACATTCTAAGTAAATTCCCAATAAATTAATTAGTAAATTACCAGTTAATTTTCAGTAAATTACTCAGTAAATTCCCAGTTATTTCCCGGTAAATTACTCTGTAAATTCCCTGTACATTACTAAGTAAATTCCTAGAAAATTACTTAGTAAATACCCCGTAAATTCTCAGTAAATTACTTAGTAAATTCCCAGTTAATTTTCAGTAAATTACTGAGTAAAGTCTCAGTAAATTCCAAGTAAATTCTCAGTAAATTAGTCAGTAAATTCTCAGTAAATTACACTGTAAATTTTCGATAAATTACTTAGTAAATTTTCAGTAAATTTTCAATAAATTACTCAGTAAATTCCCAGTAAAGTGTCAGTAAATTACTCATTAAATTACCAGTAAATTCTCAGTAAATAACTCAATAAATTCTCAGTAAATTACTCATTTAATTCCATGTAAATTCTCAGTAAATTCCCATTAAATGTTTAGTAAATTACTCAGTAAATTTCCAGTAAATTCTCATTAAATTTCAAGTAAATTATCAGTAAATTACTTAGTCAATTTTCAATAAATTCTCAGTAAATTACTTAGAAAATTCGCTATAAATTCTCAGAAAATTCTCAATAATTTTCATTGAATTCTTAGAAAATTCCCAGTAAATTACACTATAAATTCCCAGTAAATTCTCAGTAAATTACTGAGTAAATTCCAAGTAGATTCTCAGTAAATTACTGAGTAAATTCTCAATAAATTCTCAGTAAATACTCAGTAAATTCCCAGTAAATAACTCAGTAAATTCCCAGTAAATCACTCAGTAAATTCAAAGTAAATTACTCATTAAATTCCCAGTAATTTCTCCGTAAATTCCAAAAAATTTCAATAAATTACTTAGTTATTCCCAGTGAGTTACTCAGTAAATTCCCAGTAAATTCTCAGTAAATTCCCTATAAATTCTCAGTAATTTACTCAGTAATTTCCCAATAAATTCTCCGTAAGTTACTTAGTGAATTCCCAGCAAATTCTCAATAAATTCTCCGTAAATTACTCGGTAAATTCCATGTAAATTCTGAGTAAATTACTAGTAAATTCTCAGTAAATTACTCACTAAATTCCCATAAAATCCTTAGTTAATTACACAGTAAATTCTCAGTAAATTCCAATAAATTACTCAGTAAATTCCCAGTGAATTCTCAATAAATTCAAAATAAATTACTGAGTAAATTCTTAGGAAATTCTCATTAAATTCTCAGTAAATTACTCAGTAAATTCCCGGTAAATTCTCAGTAAGTTCCCTGTAAATTCAAAGTTAATTACACAGTAAATTCCAAGTGGATTCTTAGAAAATTACCTAGTAAATTCCCAGTAAATTCTCAAAAAATTCTCAGTAAATTACTCAGTAAATTCCAAGTAAATTCTCCGAAAATTACTATGTAAATTCGCAGTAAATTCTCATTAAATTACTTAGTAAATTTCCAGTAAATACCGAGTAAATGTTCAGTAAATTCCCAGCAAATTCTCAGTAAATTACTTAGTAAATTCCAAGTAAATTATCAATAAATTGCTAGTAAATTGTCAGTAAATTACTTAGTAAATTCTCAGTAAATTACGCAGTAAATTCTTAGTAAATTAATTAGAAAATTCCTAGTAAATTCTCAGAAAAATTCTCAGTAAATTCCAAGTAAATTCTCAGTAAGTATATTCCTAGCAAATTCTCTGTAAATTACTCAGTAAATTCCCTGTAAATTCCAAGTAAATTACTACGTAAATTCCCAGTAAATTCTCTATAAATTACTTAGTAAATTCCCAGCAAATTCTCAGTAAATTCCTTGTAAATTATCAGTAAATGACTCAGTAAATTTCTAGTAAATTACTCAGTAAATTCACTGTAAATTACCAGTAAATTCTCAATAAATAACTTAGTAAATTCCAGTAAATTCTCAGAAAATTACTCAATAAATTCCTAATAAATTACCCAGTAAATTATCAGTAAATTCTAAGTAAATTCTCAGTAAATTACTTAGTAAATTGGCAGAAAATTAATCAGTAAATTCTAAGTAACTTACTCAGTAAATTCTCAGTAAATTACCAGTAAATTCCCCCTAAATTCTCAATAAATTACTTAGCAAATTCTCTGTAAATTCTTAATAAATTTCTAAGTAAATTCTTAGTAAATTCTCAGTTAATTTTCAGTAAATTACTTAGTAAATTCCCAGAAAATTCTCATTAAATTCCCAGTAAATTCTAAGAAAATTACATAGTAAATTCCCAGTAAATTACTCAGTGAATTCCCCGAAAATTCTCAGTTAATTCTCTGTAAATTACTCAGTAAATTCCATGTAAATTCTGAGTAAATTACCAGTAAATTCTCAATAAATTACTCAGTAAATTTCCAGTAAATTCTCAATAAATTCAAAAGAAATTACTAAGTAAATTCAAGTAAATTCTCAAGAAATTACTCAGTAAATTCGCATTAAATTACCCAGTAAAATTCTAAGTAAATTACTAAGTAAATTTTCAGTAAATTCTTAGTAAATTACTTAGAAAATTTTTAGTAAATTACTCAAGTTACTCCAAGTAAATTGTCTGAAAATTACTATGCAAATTCGCTTTAAATTACTCAGTAAATTACCAGTAAATTCTGAGTAAATGTTCAGTAAATTACTCAGTAAATTACTTAGTAAATTCCAAGTAAATTATCAGTAAATTGCCAATAAATTCTCAGTAAATTACTCAATATATTCTCAGTAAATTGCGCAGTAAATTCAAAGTAAATTCTTAGTAAATTACTCATTAAATTACCAGTGATTTCTCAGTAAATTCCCAGTAAATTCCAAGTAAATTATCAGTAAATTACTCAGTAAATTCCTAGCAAATTCTCTGTAAATTACTCAGTAAATTACCTGTAAATTCTCAGTAAATTCCCATAAAATTTCAAGTAAATTTCCAGTAAATTCTCAGTAAATTCCCAGTAAATTGTCAGCAAATTCTCAGTAAATTCCTAGTAAATTATCAGCAAATGACTCAATAAATTCCCTGTAAATTCTCAGTGAATTACTCAGTAAATTCCCAGTAAATTCACATTAAATTATTCATAAATTATCAATAAATAACTCAGTAAATTATTCAGTAAATTCCTAGTAAATTACTCAGTGAATTCCCAGCAAATTCTTAGTAAATTATTCAGTAAATTGCCAGAAAATTAATCAGTAAATTACTCAGTAAATTCCAATAAATTACTCAGTAAATTCCCAGTACATTCTCAATAAATTCCGAATAAATTCTCAATAAATTCAAAATAAATTACTGAGTAAATTCCAGTAAATTCTCATTAAATTCCTAGGAAATTACTCAGTAAATTCCCAGTAAATTCTCAGTAAATTTTCAGTAAATTCCCTATAAATTCAAAGTTAATTACACAGCAAATTCCTAGAAAATTCTCAAAAAAATTACTTAGTAAATTCCTAGTAAATTCTTAGAAAATTATCAGTAAATTACTTAGTAAATTCTCAGTAAATTATTAAATAAATTCAAAGTAAATTACTCAGTAAATTATTAGTAAATTCTTAGTAAATTACTTTGTGAATTGCCAGTAAATTCTCTGTAAATTAGTCAGTAAATTCCCAGTAAATTACTTAGCAAATTTTCTTTAAATTCTCAGTAAATTTCTAAGTAAATTCTCAGTAAATTCCCAGTTAATTTTCAGTAAATTCCTAGAAAATTCTCAGTAAATTCCCAGTAAATTCGCAGTAGATTCTCAGTAAATTACTCAGTAAATTCCCAGTAAATTACTCAGTAAATTCCGAGTAAATTAACAGTAAATTACTCAGTAAATTCCCTTTAAAATCTCAGTAAATAACTCAGTGAATTCCCAGAAAATTCCAAGTAAATTCTCTATAAATTCCTCAGTAAATTCTGAGTAAAGTCTCAGTAAATTACTTAGTAAATTCTCAGAAAATTCACAGTAAATTCTCAGTACATTACTCAGTAAATTCCATTAAATTCTCAGTAAATTAATTAGTAAATTTCGAGTAAATTCTCAGTAAATTTCAAGTAAATTATCAGTAAATTAATCAGTAAATTCCATGTACATTCTAAGTAAATTATTCCGTAAATTCCCAGCAAATTCCCAGTAAATTCCCTGTAAATTCTAAACAAATTCCTCAGTAAATTCTCATCAAATTACTCAGTAAATTCCCTTTAATTCTCAGTAAATTCCCAGTAAATTCTCAGTAAATTACACAGTAAATTCTCAGTAAAATCCCATTAAATTCTTAGTAAATTACTCAGTAAATTCTTTTTAAATTCTTAGTAAATTACTCAGTGAAGTCCCAGTAAATTGTCAGTAAATTACTCATTAAATTCGCAGCAAATTCTCAGTAAATTACTCAGTGAATTCCTAGTAAATTCTTAGTAAATTACTCAGTAAATTCCTTATAAATTCTCCGCAAACTCCCAACAAATTCTAAGTAAATTACTCTGTAAATTCCTAGTAAATTACTCCGTAAGTTCTCAGTAAATTACTCAGGGAATTCCCAGCAAATTCTCATTAAATTCTAAGTAAATTACTCAGTAAATTTCCTGTAAATTATGAGTAAATTCCATGTAAATTCTCAGTAAATTACACAGTAATTCCCACTAAATTCTTAGAAAATTAGTCAGTAAATTCCCAGTAAATTACTCTATAAATTCGCAGTAAATTCTTAGTAAATTACTCAGTAAATTCCGTGTAAATTCTGAGTAAATTACTTAGCAAATTCTCCGTAAATTACACAGTAAAATTCCCTTATATTCTTAGTAAATTACTCAGTATATTCTCAGTAAATTCTCAGTAAATTACTCAATAAATTCTCAGTAAATTACTCAGTAAATTTCCAAGTAAATTCTTAGTAAATTACTCAGCAAATTCCAGTAAATTCTCCGTAAATTACTCAGTAAATTCACAGCAATTTAAAGTTAAATTACTCAGTAAATTCCCAGGAAATTCAAAGTAAATTACTCAGTAAATTCATAGTAATTTCTCAGTAAATTACTCAGCAAATTCTCAGTAAATTACTCGGTAAATTCCTTGTAAATTCTCAATAAATTACTTAGTAAATTCCCTGAAAATTCTCAGTAAATTAATCAGTAAATTCCCGTTAAATTCTTAGTAAATTACTCAGCTAATTCCAAATAAATTCTCAGTAAATTACTCAGTAAATTACCAGTAAATTACTTAGCAAATTCCTCAGTAAAGTCCCAATAAATTCTCAGTAAATTACTTAGTAAATTTCCCTTAATTTCTTAGTAAATTCTAATAAATTCTCCGTAAATTACTCAATAAATTCCCAATAAATTACTTAGTAAATTATCATTAAATTCCCAGTAAATTCTCCGCAAATTACTTAGTAAATTACCAGTAAATTCTCAATAAATTCTCAGTAAATTACTTAGTAAATTCATTGTAAGTTCTTAGTAAATTCTAGTAAATTCTTAGTAAATTACTAAGTAAATTCTAAGAAAATTTTCAGTAAATTACTCTGTAAATTTTCAGTAAATTCTCAATAAATTACTCAATAAATTCCCAGTAAATTACTCAGTAAATTCCTTGTAAATTCTCAGTAAATTACCCAGTAAAGTACCAGTAAATTACTCTGTAAATTATCAGAAAATTCTCAATAAATTCTTAGAAAATTCAAAGTAAATTATTCAGTAAATTCTTAGTAATTTCTCAATAAACTACTCAGTAAATTTCGAAGTAAATTCTCCATAAATTGCTGTAAATTCTCAGTAAATTACTCATCAAAGTCACCGTAAATTACATAGTAAATTATTAGTAAATTCCCAGTAAATTCTCGAAAAATTATTCAGTAAATTCCTAATAAATTTACAGTAAATTTCCTGTAAATTTCCAGTAAATTACTCAGTAAATTCAAGTAAATTCTTAGAAAATTATTTAATAAATTCCCTGTAAATTCTAAATAAATTATTCAGCAAATTACTCAAGAAATTATTAGTAAATTCCCAACAAATTCTCAGTAAATTCCAAGTAAATTCCCACTAAATTACTTAGTAAATTACCAGTAAATACTCTGTAAATTACTCAGTAAATTGCAAGTAACTTCTCAGTAAATTTCTAAGAAAATTCCAAGTAAATTCTCAGTAAATTCCCAGTAAATTAGTCAATAAAATCCCATTA
Organism: Camellia japonica; assembly: GCA_030407325.1. Lineage (NCBI taxonomy): Eukaryota > Viridiplantae > Streptophyta > Magnoliopsida > Ericales > Theaceae > Camellia > Camellia japonica. The sequence continues at coordinate 2,148,663 of JAPPVO010000013.1, forward strand.
AATTCTCAGTAAATTACTTAGTAAATTCCCATTAAATTCTCAGTAAATTACCCAGTAAATGCCCAGTAAATTCTCATCAAATTCTTATTAAATTACTCAGTAAATTCCCAATAAATTACTCAGTAAATTAACAAAAAATTCCTAGTAAATTATTCTGTATTTCATTGTAAATTCTCAGTAAATTCCTAGTAAATTACTCAGTAAATTCCAACTAAATTCTCTGTAAATTCCCATTATATTCTCAGTAAATCTCTTATTAAATTCCCAAAAATTCTTAGTAAATTATCATTAAATTCCCAATAAATTCTTAGTAAATTACTCAGTAAATTCTGAGTAAATTACTCAGTAAAATCCCAATAAATTCTCAGTAAATTACTCAATAAATTGTCAGTAACTTCTCAGTAAATTTCTCAAAAAGTTCCTAGTAAATTCTCAGTAAATTCTCTGTAAATTACTCCGTAAATTCCAAGTAAATTTCTCAGTAAATTCCTAGGAAATTCTCAGTAAATTACTCAGTAAATTCCTTGTAAATTACTCGGTAAATTCCATGTATATTCTCAGTAAATTACTCAATAAATTTCCAGTAAATGCTCAGTAAGTTACTTAGCGAATTCTCAGTAAATTCCTAGTAAATTCTCAGTAAATTCCTTGCAAAGTCCCAATAAATATCTCAGTAAATTACTTAATAAATTATCATTAAATTCCCAATAAATTCTTAGTAAATTACTCAGTAAACTCTCAGGAAATTACTCAGTAAATTCCTAATAAATTCTCAGTAAATTACTCAATAAATTGCCAGTAACTTCTCAGTAAATTTCTTAGAAAGTTCCCAGTAAATTCTCAGTAAATTTCTCAGTAAATTTATCCGTAAATTCTAAGTAAATTACTTAGTAAATTCCCAATAAATTACCCGTAAATTATCAGTAAATTCCCCGTAAATTATTAGTAAATTACTCAGTAAATTCTCATTAAATTACTCAGTAAATTGCCAGTAAACTCTAACTAAATTCTCAGTAAGTTACTCATTAAATTCTCAGTAAATTCTTTGCAAATTCCTCATAAATTCAAAGTAAATTACTCAGTAAATTCCCAGTTAATTTTTTGTAAATTACTCAGTAAATTCCCAATAAATTCTCAGTAAATTACTCCGTTAATTCCCTGTAAATTGCTCATTAAATCCCTTGTACATTACTCAATAAATACCCTGTAAATTACTCAGTAAATTCCAAGTAAATTACTTCGTAAATTTTCTGTAAATTCTCAGTGAATTACTCAGTAAATTACTGGTCAATTTTCAGTAAATTACTAAGTAAATTCTCAGTAAATTCCCAGTAAATTACTCAGTAAATTCCCAGCAAATTCGCAGTAAATTACTGTGTAAATTACTCAGTAAATTGCCAACAAATTCTCAGTAAATTTCCAATAAATTCTCAGTTAATTCCCAGTAAATTACTCAGTAAATTCCAAGTAAATTCTCAAAAAATTCATAGTAAATTCCAAACAAATTCTCAGTAAATTACTCAGCGAATTCCAAGTAAATTACTAAGTAAATTCCCAGTAAATTCTCTGAAAATTACTCAATAAAGTCTGAGTGAATTACTTAGTAAATTCCACGTAAATTCTCAATAAATTACTCCGTAAATTGCCAGTAAATTCCTAGTAAATTAATTAGTAAATTCCCAATAAATTCTCAGTAAATTCCCCGTAAATTGCTCAGTAAATTCTCAGTAAATTCCCAATAAATTCCTTGTAAATTACTCACCAAATTCAATGAAAATTCTCAGTAAATTACTCATTAAATTCCCAGTAAATTACTCAGTAAATTCTGAGTAAATTAATCAATAAATTCCCAGTAAATTCAAAGTAAATTATTCAGTAAATTTTCAGTAAATTGATAGTAAATTACTCAGTAAATTCCCTGTAAATTTTTAGTAAATTACTCAGTAGATTTCCAGTAAATTCCCCGTAAATTCTCAGTAAATTACTTAGTAAATTCGTAGTTGATTTTTAGTAAATTACTCAGTAAATTCTTTGTTAATTCTCTGTAAGTTACTCAGTAAATTCCCAGTAAATTCTCATTAAGTTACTTAGTAAATTCCCTGTAAATTCGCAGTAAATTACTCAGCAAATTTCCAGTAAATTCTCAGTAAATTTCAAGTAAATTCTCAATAAATTACTCAATAAATTCCCAGTAAATTCTCAATATATTACTCAGTAAATTCTCAGTAAATTACTCACTAAATTCCCAGTAAATTCCCCATAAATTTCTAAGTAAATTCCCAGTAAATTACTCAGTAAATTCCCAGCAAATTCCATGTAAATTCTCATTAAATTATTCAGTAAATTTCTAGTAAATTCTCTGTAAATTACTTAGTAAATTCCCAGTAAATTCTAAGGACATTCCAATTAAATTCCAAGTAAATTCACTTTAAATTCTCAATAAATTACTCAGTAAATTCCTAATAAATTCTCCGTAAATTACTCAGTAAATTCTCAGTAAATTCCTAGTAAATTACTTAGTAAATTCCCAGCAAATTCTCAGTAAATTACTTAGTAAATTCCTAGTAAATTACTCAGTAAATACCCTGTAAATTCTTAGTAAATTACTCAAGAAATTCCCAGTAAATTACTCAGTAAATTGCCAGTAAATTACTTAGTAAATTCTCTGTAAATTCTTAGTAAATTACTCAGTAAATTCCCAATAAATTACTTAGTAAACTACTCAATAAATTTCCAATAAATTCAAAGTAAATTTGTGATACCCCTGTTTCGTAATATACTAATTGATCTTAATTATGATTGTGATTATGTGTTTAGTATGATTTTGAGTGTCATTTATACGATTATATGTGGTTTTGAATTTCTATCTATTCACCGTAAGAAAATCTGTTCAACTTACTGTTATGAACTAGAAATTGAAGGCCTTATCGGCCACAGAAACCGAAATTGACTACGCCATTGTAATTGGCATAATTTTTAGAGCCTATGGTGAAATTTAATCGAAAACTGATTTGGAACGAATTAATTAGTTTAATTGACTTAATTAAGCACCATTGAGTAGTTCTAATTAAGTGTGATTAGGTAAATCATATATAAATGAGCTAAGTGTGCTTAAGCTCATATTTTTTAGCCCAAATCAGATTCTACACTCTAGAGAGAGAGGGTGAACCGAATTTAGAGAGAGAAAGGGACCATTCTTGAAGATTTTGCAAGCGAACTCAAGTTTTGGAAGGCTAGGCTCAAGAATTAGCTATAATTTGAAGAGTTGGAGCTCCTAGGTGAGTAAATTCATGAGTTGGGTTTGTAATTTTGTGGATTCAAAGTTAGATGGTAATCTAGAACATAATTTGAGTTGAATTTGTTGAATTTGGCGCTTGTATGTACATGCATGTGCATAATTGCCATGATTTTATACATTCAAGCATGAATCATGTAGAACAAGAAGAATTGAGCACCAAATCTCACATGCATGCATGATTTTCATGAGTTTCATGATTTTAAGTGTCATTTGTACCATTTGGAATAGAATTGAAGTAAAAAATTTACATGCATGCATAATTGATGAAGATGTGGGGTTTGTATGAAGTTGAATACATATGTTTTGGAACCTATGAAGAAAACTCAAAATGATTTTGGAAAAGGGCCATGAATTTGAATAATTTGGTCTCGTATTCCTATATTCTCATATCATACAATGTGTTTCCATGTTTTTGAACCAAAATCTTGAGTTTAGGGCCTTTGAATATCAAGTTTGAGCTTTAAGAACAATCCTGGAAATTTCAGAATTTGGCATGTCCGCTCAAGCGGGGAAAGCGCCACTCGAGCATGAAATGTTAGTTCCCAGAACTTTTGCAGACTTTCATGTCCGCTCGAGCGGGGAGAGTCACGCTCGAGCGTCAGTCACATGTTTCGAACTCTCAGCTCGAGCATCTGAAGTCACGCTCGAGCGTAAAAATGAAGCAACCAGTACTTTTGCAAACCAAAGGGGTCCGCTCGAGTGGCAGAAATCATGCTTGAGCGGGGAGCCCTATTTTAGAAATTTTTGAAAAGTGGTTTCATGTTTCGTTTTCCGTTCTTTTTCGTTTCTAAGCACTCTTAGGCATACATTGAGCATTGTAAATGAATCAAGAAGATAAGAAAGGGGCCTAAGAGGAATGTATAAGTTAGGAACGGATTGAATAGCTTGTGACCCAATAATGTGTTATGTATTGTGCAGGGTCAAGCACAAGGGCGAATCCACCGACAGAACACTGTGAGTAATATCTTAATAAAGATATTTTGAAATATGTTATTTGTCCAATTATTTACCCCTATTGAGTTTCGTAAGCTTGGCATTTTGAAAGGTGGACTATATTTGTTATGCTATATGATTGGGCCAAAGGCCGTTTGACACGAATGATTGGGCCAAAGGTCGTTGGATAAGGAATGATTGGGCCAAAGGCCGTTGGATATGAATGATTGGGCCAAAGGCCGTCGGATATGAATGAATTGGGCCTGAGGCCGTTTGATACGTCTGGATCTATAGCCGCTTGATATACTAGATAGAAACATGAATTTGGCCCAAGGCCGTCTGATGTATTTTGTTTCAAATTCCGTTCATGTATCTTCTTTATTTGATATTATTCACTGGGCTTTTGCTTACTCTCATTCATGTGTCTGTAGGTGAGCCAAGAGATGTCCAAACCCAGCCCCAGTAAAGTATGTGAGAAACAATCAAAGTTTTGAGGAGTTAGCCCATACGTCTCACGTACGAGACTTATTTTCGCCCTTTTGTTCTTTTGTTACATTTTTGCTATGTTAGCGAAAATTTTGGATCACCTTTGCATATAAGCTTTTGGTTTGGCTAACTATAACTTGAATGATCCTATTGTGTAAAGCTTATATGTTAACTTCCTTTTATGTGAGTTATTAATGAATATATGTGAAATGTTATGATGTGTCATGTAAGCACAGCTCTATGGACAAAAGTTTTAAGTTTGCTTCCGTCTTAACCCCTTAACTCTGTTGAAATATATCTAATCTGTTTTTAGGCTGTAGGTAGTCTCTTGATTACTGGCCAATTATGGCCTTAATCCATGGGGGCGGATTCGAGTCATGACAAAATTACTCAGTAAATTACTCGTTAAATTATCAGTAAATTACTCAATAAATTCCAGTAAATTACTTAGTAAATTCCAGTAAATTCTCAGTAAATTCAAAGTAAATTACTCAGTAAATTGTCAGTAAATTCAAAGTAAATTACTCAGTAAAGTCCCAGTAAATTCTCAGTAAATTACTCAGTAAATTCCAAGTAAATTCTTAGTAAATTCCCTGTAAATTTTCAGTAAATTACGAGCAAATTGTCAGTAAATAACTTAGTAAATTCCCTGTAAATTCCCAGTAAATTACTCAGTAAATTCCTAGTTAATTTTCAATAAATTCCTTGTAAATTCTCTGTAAATTACTCAGTAAATTCCTAGTAAATTCTCATTAAATTACTCAGTAAATTCCCTATAAATTCTCAGTAAATTACTCAGCAAATTCCCAATAAATTCTCAGTAAATTTCAAGTAAATTATCAATAAATTACTTAGTGAATTCTCTGTACATTACTAAGTAAGTTATCAGTAAAGTACTCAGTAAATTCCCAGTAAATTCTCAGCAAATTCTCAATAAATTCCAAGTAAATTCTCATGAAATTCCCATTAAAATCCAAGTAAATTCCGAGTATATTTTCAGTAAATACTCGATACATTCTCCGTAAATAACTCAATAGATTTCTTGTAACTTCTCAGTAAATTCCTAACAAATTACTTAGTAAATTCCAGTAAATTCTCAGTAAATTACATAGTAAATTTACAGTAAATTCCAAGTTAATTATTCAGTAAATTACTCAGTAAATTATTAGTAAATTCTCAGTAAATAACACAGTAAATTACTAGTAAATTCTCTGTAAATTACGAAAATTCCCAGAAAATTACTCAGTAAATTCCCAGTAAATTACTCATCAAATTCCCAGTACATTCTCAGTGAATTACTCAGTAAATTCCAAGTAAATTCTCAGAAAATTACTCAGTAAATTCTCAATAAATTACTTAATAAATTCCCAGTAAATTACTCAGTAAATTCTCAGAAAATTACACACTGAATTTTCAGTAAATTCTAAGTAAATTACTTAGTAAATTCTCTATAAATTCTCAGAAAATTACTCAGTAAATCTCTTGTAAGTTCTCAGTAAATTCAAAGTAAATTCGCAGTAAATTACTCAGTAAATTCTCAGTAAATTCTCGGTAAATTCTCAGTAAATTCCCAATAAATTCAAAATAATTTACTCAGTAAATTCCCAGTAAATTACTCAATAAATTTCCCGTAAATTGTCGGTAAATTACTCAGTAAATTCCCATTAAATTCTCAGTAAATTACTCAGTAAATTCCCAGTAAATTCTCAGTAAATTACTTACTAAATTCCCAGTAAATTCTCAGAAAATTCCCAGTAAATTACTTAGTAAATTCTAAGTAAATTACCAGTAAATTCCCAATAAATTCTCAGTAAATTCCCAGTAAATTCTCAGCAAATTCCAAGCAAATTCTCAGTAAATTACTCAGTAAATTTCAACAAATTCTCAGTAAATTACTCAGTAAATTCCCAGTAAATTACTCAGTAAATTCCCCGTAAAATCTCAGTAAATTACTTAGTAAATTCCCAGTAAATTTTCAAGAAATTACTCAGTAAATTCCCAGTAAATTGTCAGTAAAGTACTGAGTAAATTCGCAGTAAATTCTCAGAAAATTACTCAGTAAATTCCCAGTAAATTGTCAGTAAATTACTCATTAAATTCCCAATAAATTACTCACTGAATTCCCATTAAATTACTCAGTAAATTCCTAGCAAATTCTCAGTAAATTACTCGGTAAAGTCCCACTAAATTATCATTAAATTCCAGGTAAATTCCAGGTAAATTCCCATTAAATTACTCAGTAAATTCTAAGTAAATTTCCAGTTAATTCAAAGTTAATTACTCAGCAAATGCCCAGTAAATTCTCAGTAAATTACTTAGTAAATTCTCTGTAAATTCTCCGTAAATTACTAAGTAAATTCTCAGTAAATTACTCAGTAAATTCTCAATTAATTTTAAGTAAATTACTCAGTAATGTCCCAGTAAATTCTCAGTAAATTACTCAGTAAATTCCTAATAGATTCTCAGTAAATTCCCTCTAAATTTTAGTAAATTACTGAGTAAATTCTCAATAAATTCTGAGTAAATTCTCTGTAATTTACTCAGTAAATTCCCAGTAAATTACTCAATTAATTCCCTGTAAATTCTCACTAAATTACTCAGTAAATTCCAAAAATTCCAAGTAAATTACAATGTAAATTTCCAGTAAATTCTCAGTAAATTACTCATTTAGTTCCCAATAAATTACTCAGTAAATTCCCTTTAAATTCTCAGTAAATTACTAAGTAAATTCTAAGAAATTTCAAGTAAATTAAAAATAAATTACTCAGTAAATACTCAGTAAATTACTTAGTCAATTCTCAGTAATACACTCAGTAAATTTGTAGTAGATTCTCAGTAAATTCCCTCTAAATTTCAGTAAATTACTTAGTAAATTCCTTATAAATTCTCAGTAAATTACTAAGTAAATTCCCAGTAAATTACTCAGTAAATTCCCTGTAAATTCACAGTAAATTACTCAATAAATTACAAGTAAATTACAATGTAAATTTCCCGTAAATTCTCAATAAATTACTCAGTAAATTACTTGTAAATTCTCAGTAAATTACTCATTAAATTCCCTGTAAATTCTCAGTAAATTATGCATTTAATTCTCAGTAAATTCTCAGTAAATTCCCTTTAAATTCTCAGTAAATTACTCAGTAAATTCTAAGAAAATTTCAAGTAAATTAAAAATAAATTACTCAGGAAATACTCAGTAAATTACTCAGTAAATTCACAGTAAATTGTCAGTAAATTACTGAGTAAATTCCAGTAAATTCTCATTAAATTCTCTACAAATTACTCAGTAAATTCCCAATAAATTCTCAGTAAATTACTCGGTAAATTCCGAGTAAATTACTCAGTAAATTCCCAGTAAATTACTAAGTAAATTCCAGTAAATTCTGAGTAAATTACACACTAAATTTCCAGTAAATTACAAACTAAATTCCTAGTAAATTCTATGTAAATGCCCTATAAATTTTCAGTAAATTACCAGCAAATTCTCAGTAAATAACTTAGTAAATTTCCTGTAAATTCCCAGTAAATTACTCTGTAAATTCCTAGTTAATTTTTAGTAAATTATATAGTAAATTCCTTGTTAATTCTCTTTAAATTACTCAGCAAATTCCCAGTAAATTCTCATTAAATTACTCAGTAAATTGCTCAGTAAATTACTCAGTAAATTTTCAGAAAATTCCTAGTAAATTCTTAGTAAATTACTTAGTAAATTCTTAATAAATTACTAAGTAAATTCTCTATAAATTAATTAGTAAATTATCAGTTAATTTTCAATAAATTACTTAGCAAATTCAAAGTAAATTGTCAGTGAATTCTCAGTAAATTACTCAGTAAATTAATCGTTGACCAGCGAGTGAAAAAATTGAGAAGCAAGTCCATCCCAATGGTGAAAGTGGAATGGAAAGAACACTATGCGATGGATGCCACGTGGGAAAAAGAGGATGAAATGCGACTACGCTATCCACATTTGTTTCCCGACGAAGGTAAAATAAGTTTGGAGGACCAAACTTACTAAAGGGGGGAAGACTTTGATAACTCTGGTTCGTATTATGCTAATTAATCTTAATTGTGATTGCGATTATGTGTTTGACATGATTTGAATGTCATTTTTGTGAATATATGTGGTTTTGAATTTCTATCTGTTCACCGTAGGAAAATCTGTTTGAATTTCTGCTTTAGAAATTAAATTGAAGGCCCTATCGACCACAAAACCCGAAATTGACTACGTCATTGCGATGAGCATAATTTTTGGAGCCTATGGTGAAATTTAATTGAAAACTGACTCAGATCAAAATAATTAGATTCAGAACGATGAATTAAGTGTCATTAATTAGCCATAATCAAATTTGATTAGGCATATATATATAAGGCCCTTATTACACTTAATTCCTCATCTTTTAAGTCATTTGGCTGAGATCAACTCTCTAGAGAAAGAGAGAACCGGCTTTGGGAGAGAGAGAAGGCATCTTTGTGCATTTTGGCTCAAGATTTGTGGATTGGGAAGGCTAGGTTCAAGATTTAACCACAATTGTGAGAATTAAAGCTCCTAGGTGAGTAATCAACCCTTAACTCATGGGTTTGAGTTTGTAATTAAGTAAATTCAAAGAGAATAAGTGATCAAGAACAAGAATTGTGTTGAAATTGATGAGTTTGAAGTCATGGAATGCATGCATGTGTATAATTGCCATGAATTTGTATAGTTGAGCATGAGAAGTATGATCCATGTAGAATTTTGGCTAAAGTTCATGTTGTGATCACCATTTGCACCATATAAGTTGAAAATGGGAGTTATATCTCACATGCATGTACAATTCATAAGAGTATGAGTTTTGAATGCATGAATTTGTTATGTGGAAAGGAGTTTGGTGTAATTCAGAGCATGCATGTATTTGATTCATGAGATTTGAGCTTCTCAATGTTGTGATTTGGTGTTTATATCATGTTGGTATATGTATATGAGAAATATGGGCTGTAAAATGCAAGAAATACCAACTTTTTTTTTTTGATCAGCAAAGAAAAATTTCATTTAACAGTATGAAATAAAAGGTACAAGAAGATGACATGCATCGAGAGAGATTCGGAAGTATAAAAATACCCCTACTACTGCTACTCACATCCATACAACCGACCCCTAAACCTCTCGTTTTTTTTTTTACAAAAGAGTTAAAAAGAACTTAACTACAAAATTAAAATACATGAGTCTCCACATAATCAACCCACCTACCAACAACCAATGCAGCACTAAAAACCCATCAAAACAACCCAAATATTTTAAACACCTCTGCTTTGATGGTATCCCACCTTACACACAATATTTTAATCCCACAAGATTAATCCAGACCCACTTGCTGCTCCACTCCCGAAGCCTAGCCAAGACCCACGCCACCCTATCACCAAAAGCAAATCTGCACACCACCACCCACTGACAACACTCAACACCCAAGGCCACACTCCATGGGCGGGAACTTAATCTGATTCAAACTCCAAGTACGCACTGCATCGGAGCACACCCAAAGCACACCCAAGGTCGATCAACTCCAAGTACGCAAACACACCCCCAGATCAACTCCCTCTGCTGCAGCCCATCTAGTGAAATCTAAGCACTCCACCAAATCTAATCAACCCACTCCTCTGCCACGGTCCACTCCACCTGCTGCTACCAACTCCCAAAGCCCACGCCTCTACTGCTATCTCACGCCTCCCCTAGGCTGCTGCTAGCCCATGCCCACCACCGGGAAGACTCCAAGCTTCAACACCCCTTCTGAAGACAGCAACACCCACTGCCGAAGACACAAACACCACTGCCACCACCGGAAAGACTCCAAGCTTCCACTCCCCTGCTGAAGACATCAACACCCACTGCCGAAAACACAACACACACAGCCACCACACCCGCAGAACTACTCCCACCAGGTCTTCTTCAAAATCACACCCAAAGCACACGCCTAAGCCTCTACTGCAGCCCACGGAAAGACTCCATGCTGCTATACCTCCTCTCCGTGAAACCACACACCCACCGAACGCCGTCCACCCATTGAAATACACACATACAAATGGAAGAAAAACACCCCTCAAACTCTCACACGAAGAGAAGCGCTTGAGTGACAACACCCCTCAAACTTCTACTCGCCAAAAGCGCTCGAATGAAACTTCCTGGACGACCCCTGAAGAACAGCTACAATGGGCAGGGTTGAAACACAAAGAGACAACTGTAGACAAATCAGGGCGGCCCCTGGAGAAGAACCAGGACAACAACGAGGAACACACCAATGTGGGGAAAATGGGAGACTCAAGTTTATTGAAAGAAAGAAACTAACAGTCAACCTGAAACGAGCTAGGCCAGCCGACCGCCATAGCCAAAGGCGGCGGCCAGCCGGCCAAAAAAGAGGCCGGGGAAGGAGGTTTTGAGAGAGAGAGGGAGAGAGAGGTTTTTAGAGAGAGAGGGAGAGAGATTAAAAAATTTAAGTCATAATTTTAGAGATACAAACTTGAATGCGTGTTTGAAGCTCAAGAACAGTTTTGGAAAACCCAGAATTCATGAAGTCCGCTCGAGCGGGGGAACCGCCACTTGAGCAGGAAATACGAGCTCCCAGAAGTTTTGCAGACATGGGTGTCCGCTCGAGCGGGGAACCATGTAGTGAGACTTTCAGCTCGAGCGTAGAAACGAGGCAACCAGTACTTTTGCAGACCTAATGGGTCCGCTTGAGCGGGCAAGTCCATGCTCGAGCGGGGAGCCCTGTTTCTGAAATTTTGTAAATGTGTTCTGTGTTTCATTTTCCGTTCTATTTCACTTCTAAGTACTATTAGGCATGCATTGAGCATTATGAATGAATTAAAAGAATATGAAAGAATCCTAAGAGGGATGTATTAATTAAGAACGGATTGAATGGTTTGTGACCCATATGTGTTATGTAATGTGTAGGGTCGAGCTCAAGGGTGAATCCACCGGCAGAACACTGTGAGTAATATCTTAATAAAGATATCTGAAGTATGTTATTTGTCCAATTGCCTACTTCTATGTTATTTCGTTAATTTGAATGGTGGACAAATGTTTGCTATGCCAAATGGTTGGGCCGAAGGCCAGTATGACATGAATGAAAGAGTGGTTAGGCCAAAGGCCAGTTTGACATGAATGAAAGAATGGTTGGGCTAGAGGCTAGTCTGACATGAATGAAAGAATGGTTGGGCCAAAGGCCAGCTTGACACAAATGAAAGAATGGTTGGGCCAGAGGCCAGCCTGACATGAATGAAAGAATGGTTGGGCCAGAGGCCAGTTTGATATGAATGAAAGAATGGTTGGGCCATAGGCCAGTCTAACATGAATGAAAGAATGAATGGGCCAAAGGCCAGTATGACATGAATGAAAGAATGAATGTGCCAAAGGCCAGTTCGATGTGAATGAAAGAATGGATGGGCCGAAGGCCAGTCTGACATGAATGAAAGATAAATGGGCCAAAGGTCGTTTGACATGAATGGATTGGGCCCGAGGCCGTCTGATGTGTTTGGAACCGCAGTTACTTGACCTATATATATATATACTAGATAGAAATATGAATTGGGCCCAAGGCCGTTTGGTGCATGTCATTCTAAATACTGTTCGTGTATCTTCTTTATTTGATATTATTCACTGGGCTTTCGCTCACGTTCATTCATGCGTCTGTAGGTGAGCCAAGGGAGGTCCAAACCCAGCCTCAGTGAAGTTTGTGAGAAACAGTCAAGGATTTGAGGAGTCAGCCCATACGTCTCATGCACGAGACTTGTTTTCACCCTTTTGCTATTTTGCTATATTTTGTCATGTTGGCGAGAACTTTGGATTACGGTTGTATATAGTTTTGATTGGCTGACCTAGACTTGAATGATCTCGTATGTACACAACTTTGTGTTATTATTTATTTTGACGTGAGTTATTAACATGTATATGTATGGATTGTTATGATGTGCCATGTAAGCATAGCTCTATGGACAAAAGTTTTGATTTTGCTTCCGTTTGGCCCCTTTACTCTGATGAGTTATGTCTTGTTCGGTTTGAGGCCGTAGGTAATCTCGTGATTACTGGCCGGTTATGTCCTTAACCCATAGGGGCGGGTTCGGGTCATGACAGTAAATTACTGAGCAAATTCCAAGAAAATTCTCAGTAAATTACATAGTAAATTAAATTCCCAGTAAATTCCCAGTAAATTCTCTGTACATTCCCAGTAAATTCTGAGTAAATTACTCAGTAAATTCTCCGTAAATTACTTAGTAAATTCCCAGCAAATTCTCAGTAAATCACTTAGTAAATTTCCTGTAAATTCTCAGTAAACTACTGAGTAAATTCCTAATAAATTCTCAGTAAATTGCTCAGCAAATTCCAAGTAAATTACTTAGGGAATTCCCAGTAAATTCTTTGTAAATTACTCAGTAAATTCCCTGTAAATTCTCAGTAAATTCCCAGTAAATTCTAAGTAAATTACTTAGTAAATTTCCTGTAAATTGTCAGTAAATTACTCAGCAATTTCTTAGTAAATTACTTAGTAAATTCCCTGTAAATTAGTCTGTAAATTCTCAGTAAATTACTCAGTAAATTCCTCATAAATTCTGAGTAAATTCTCAGTAAATTACTCAGTAATTCCCAGTAAATTTCTCAGTAAATTCCCATTAAATTACTCAGTAAATTCCCTGTAAATTCTCAGTAAATTCCCAGTAAATTTTAAGTAAATTACTCAGTAAATTCTTAGTAAATTACTCAGTAAGTTCCCTGTAAATTAGTCAGTATATTCTCAGTAAATTACTCAGTAATTCCCAGTAAATTACTCAGTAAATTCCCATTAAATTACTTAGTAAATTCCGATTAAATCCTCAATAAATTAAAAATAAATTACTCAGTAAATTTCCTGTAAATTCTTAGCAAAATACTCAGCAAATTCCCAGTAAATTCTCAGTAAATCACTCAGAAAATTCCCTGTAAATTCTTAATAAATTACTCAGTAAATTCCCAGTAAATTGTCAGTAAACTACTGAGTAAATTCCCAGTAAATTCTCATTAAATTACTCAGTATATTTCTAGTAAATTCTCAGTAAATTACTTAGTAAATTTTCAGTATATTACTCAGTAAATTACTCAGTAAATTTTAAGTAAATTCTCAGTAAATTACTCAGTAAATTCCCAGTATATTCTTGGGAAATTCCCATAAAATTCCAAGTAAATTTCCTGTAAATTTTTAGTAAATTACTCAGTAAACTCTCAACAAATTCTCCATAAATTACTCAGTAAATTTCTTGTAAATTCTTAGTTTATTCCCAGTAAACTACTTAGTAAATTTCCTGTAAATTCTCAATTAATTACTTAGTAAATTCTCAGTAAATTATTAAGTAAATTATCAATAAATTCTGATTAAATTACTCTGTAAATTCTCAATAAATTACTCAGTAAATTATCCAGTAAATTCTAAGTGAATTCCCAGTAAATTCTTAGTAAATTACTCATTTAATTCTCAGTAAATTACTCATTAAATTCCCTTTAAATTCTAAGTAAATTACTTAGTAAATTCCCAATAAATTACTCAGTAAATTCCCTTTAAATTCTTAGTAAATTTCTCAGTAAATTTGTAATACCCCTGTTCTGTATTATGTTAATTGGTCCCTAATATGAGCATGATTATGTGTTTAGCATAATTTCATATGTCATTATGTGAATATACTTGATTTTGAAGTTCTATCTGTTCACCATAGGAATATCTGTTTGAATAATCTGCTTTGGAAATTAAATTGAGGGCCCTATCGGCCACAGAACCCGAAATTGATTACGCCATTGTGATTAGCGTAATTTTTAGAGCCTACGGTGAAATTTAATTGAAAATTGATTCGGGTCAGATTAAATTGATTTATTTAATGGCTTTGTGCTCAAATTGTTTAATATTATTATATTGACTTAGTGGGACTTAATGTATTTGAGCACTACACCTCATTTCTCTCCCTTAGCTTATTTTGGCTGATTCTTAGACTCAATTTGAGAGAGAGCCGACCATGGAGAGAGAAAAAGAGGGATTGTGCAATTTTGGTCTTGAAACTTGGAGATTTGAAGTCTAATTCAAGATTTGATCATAGATTGTGAGAATCAAGCTCCTAGGTGAGTGATTCTTGGATTATAATTGTAATTCTGTGTATGTTCAAGCTATTTTGGTGATCAAGAACAAGATTGAAATGAAATTGAGTTGTATTTGTTGAATTGAAGCTTAATATGTGCATGCATATAAGAATTACTTTGAAAATTGCATGTTTGAGCACAAAGGTGTATATCCATGTGAAAGGTTAAAGGAAACTCATGTTTTGATCACCATTTGTATTGTCTAAGTTGAGAATGTGGCTAACTCATCACATGCATGTACACATTATGTGAAAGGGGGCTAGAATGCATGAATTGGTATGTTGTTAATGAGTTTGATGGGAGATTGGGGCATGCATGTGACTTATTTGTGAAATTGAGCCTCATTGGGTTGTGATTTGGGGTCTATACCATGTTAGCATGATTATATTGGAGATTTGAGCCATTGCATGCAAGTAATGTGGCTGGAAAATCGATTTGGAGCTCAAGAACACAACCTGGAATTTCCAGAATTTTGACGTCCGCTCGAGCGGGGGAAGTGCCGCTCGAGCGGAGAAATCGAGCTCCCAGCATTTTTGACAGACATGGTTCCCGCTCGAGCGGGGAAGTTGACGCTTGAGCGGGGAGCTATGTAGACAGACAGTCCGCTCGAAACAGGGGAGTTCACGTTCGAGCGGGAATTTGAGGTAACCAGTACTTTTGTGGGCTTAAGGGTCCGCTCGAGCGGGGGGAGTCCACGCTCGAGCGGGGACCCTGTTTTCTGAAATTCTGAAAATGTATTCTGTGTTCTGTGTTCCGTTCTCTTTCACTTGTAAGCACTCTTAGGCATACTTTGAGCATGGTAAATGAGTTAATAATATAAGAATAAAGCCTAAAGAGGAGTATGTGAATTAAAGAACGGATCGAACTGTTAGTGACCCTTTTGTGTTCATGAACTGTATAGGGTCAAGCTCCAGGGCAAATCCACAAGCCGATCACTGTGAGTAATATCGATATTTGAATGCTTGTGAATGTCCAATTGTTTATTCCCTTATAAGCTTTATGAATTGCTAATTGGGATTGTGGACGTAAGTCTGACATGGATAAATGAATGAACCAAAGGTCATTTTGATAAACATAAATGGACCCAAGGTCGTTTTGTTAAACATGAATGGACCAAAGGTCGTTTTGTTAAACATGAATGGACCAAAGGTCGTTTTGATAAACATAAATGGACCCAAGGTCGTTTTGTTAAACATGAATGGACCAAAGGTCGTTTTGATAAACATAAATGGACCCAAGGTCGTTTTGTTAAACATGAATGGACCAAAGGTCGTTTTGATAAACATAAATGGACCCAAGGTCGTTTTGACATGAATGAGTGGGCCGAAGGCCGTTTTGACATAAATGAAGGGGCCGAAGGCCGTTTTGACATAAATGAATGGGCCAAAGGCCGTTTTGATGCGAATGTATGGGCCGAAGGCCGTTTTGACATAATTGAATGGGCCAAAGGCCGTTTTGATACGAATGAATGGGCCGAAGGCCGTTTTGACATAAATGAATGGGCCGAAGGCCGTTTTGACATAAATGAATAGGCCAAAGGCCGTTTTGATACGAATGTATGGGCCGAAGGCCGTTTTGACATAATCGAATGGGCCGAAGGCCGTTTTGACAAGAATGGAAATCTGAATAGGCCAAAGGCCAGAATGTTTGGAATTACAATCACTTGATTTGTATTTCGTATAGTTATATATCTGTTAAATAGAATTACGAGTTGGACCCAAGGCCGTTCGGAATATGTTGTTCTACAATGTTATGTAAATTTTGTATTTGATATTATT
This sequence comes from Camellia japonica, assembly GCA_030407325.1. Taxonomy (NCBI): domain Eukaryota; kingdom Viridiplantae; phylum Streptophyta; class Magnoliopsida; order Ericales; family Theaceae; genus Camellia; species Camellia japonica. The sequence goes on from JAPPVO010000013.1 coordinate 2,165,284, forward strand.
CACTAGGCTATCGCTCACGCTCATTCATGTGTTTGTAGGTGAGCCAAGAGAAGCACAACCCCGGCTCCAGTGAAGTCTGCCAAGAACAACATGAGTTTTGGAGAGTCAGCCTTGTGTCTCACGCACGAGACCCATCCTTGCCATTTTGTCACGTATTTACATTTTGTCTTGTTGGCAAGGACTTTGTGTATACCTGTGTATATTTTGATATGGTTGATTCATTTTAGATGATCCTGTCTGTAAAGAAATTTGTGGTATTGTATTTTGTTGTGAGTTATTAACGTATATGCGCATGGTTGTTTAAAAGTGCATATAAGCACGACTCTATGGACAAAGTTTTTAATTATTGCTTCCGTTTGGCCCCTTTACTCTGTTGAGTTACGTCTATTTTGGTTTGAGGCCGTAGGTAATCTCAGGATTACTGGCCGGTTACATCCTTAACCCATAGGGGCGGGTTCGGGTCGTGACAAAATTCTCAGTAAATTTCTCAGTAAATTCTCAGTAAATTACTTAGTAAATTCCTTGTAAATTCCTCGTAAATTATTAGTAAATTCTCAGTAAATTCTTATTAAATTCTCAGCAAATTACTCAGTAAATAACCAGTAAATTACTTAGTAAATTCCCAGTAAATTCTTAATAAATTCCAAATAAATTCAAAGTAAATTACTCAGTAAATTCCCAGTAAATTCTTAGTAAATTACTCAGTAAATTCCAGTAAATTCTCAGTAAATTACACACTAAATTCTCAGTAAATTACTTAGCAAATTATCAGTAAATTCCAATAAATTCTCAGTAAATTACTCAGTAAATTCCAAGTAAATTTTGAGTAAATTACCTGTAGATTCTCAGTAAATTCCTAGTAAATTCTTAGTAAATTACTTAGTAAATTCTCAGTAAATTACTCAGTAAATTCCCTATAAATTTTAAGTAAATTACTAGTAAATTCCAAGAAAATTCAAAGTAAATTACTATGTAAATTCCCAAGAAATTGGTAGTAAATTACTCAGTAAAGTCCCAGTTAATTCAGAGTAAATTCCCTGTAAATTCTCAGAAAATTACTCAATAAATTCCCAGTAAATTCTCAGTGAATTACTAAATAAATTTTTCGTAAATTGTTAGTAAATTACTCGTTTAATTCCAAGAAAATTCTCCGTAAATTCCATTTAAATTCTCAGTAAATTACTTTGTAAATTCCTAGTAAATTCTCAGTAAATTCCCTGCAAAATCCCAGGAAATTACTCAGTAAATTCCCAGTAAATTCTCAGCAAATTACTCAGTAAATTCCCAGTAAATTACGCAGTAAATACTCAGTAAATTACTAGTAAATTCACAGTAAATTACTAATAAATTTTAGTAAATTCTCAGTAAATTCCAAGTAAATTCAAAGTAAAAGTACTCAGTAAATTATCAGTAAATTCCCAGTAAATTCACAGTAAATTACTTAGTAAGTTGCCAGTAAATTGCTCATTAAATTATCAGTAAATTACTCAATAAATTCTCAAGAAATTCCCATTAATTCTCAGTAAATTACCTAGTAAATTTTTTGTAAATTCTCAATAAATTACTAAGTAGATTCTCGGTAAATTAATCAGTAAATTCTCAGTTAATTTTCAGAAAATTACTCAGTAAATTCCAAGTAAATTGAAAGTAAATTCTCAGCAAATTCTAAGTAAATTACTCAGTAAATTCCCTGTAGATTCTCAGTAATTTCCTAGTAAATTCGTAATAAATTACTCTGTAAATTCCCAGTAAATTCTCAGTAAATTAATTAGTAAATTACCAGTAAATTCTCAGTAAATTACTAAATAAATTTCTTGCAAATTTTCAGAAAATTACTAGTACATTCCAAGAAAATTCAAATTAAATTACTATGTAAATTCCCAGTAAATTACTCAGTAAATTCCCCGTAATTTCTCAGTAAATTCCTTGTAAATTCTTAGAAAATTACTAAATAAATTTCCAGCAAATTCTCAGTAAATTTCTAGTAAATTCTTAGTAAATTACTCATTTAATTCCCAGTAATTTCTCAGTAAATTCCTCAGTAAATTCCTAGTAAATTGTCAGTAAATTTGAAGTAAATTATCAGTAAATTGTTAAGTAAATACTCAGGAAATTCCCAGCAAAATCCCAGAAAATTACTCAGTAAATTCGCAGTAAACTTTTCATAAATTACTTAGTAAATTCCCAGTAAATTCTCAAATAAATTACTTAGTAAATTCTAGTAAATTCCTTGTAAATTACTCAGTAAATTAGTAGTAAATTCTCAGTAAATTCCCAAAAAATTCAAAGTAAATTACTTAGTAAAATCCCAGTAAATTCACAGTAAATTACTCAGTAAATTCCTAGTAAATTCTCAAGAAATTACTAAGTAAATTCCCAGTAAATTACTTAATAAATTATCAGTAAAATCTCAGTAAGTTACTCAGTAAATTACTCAGTAAATTCTCAGTAAATTACTCAGAAAATTTCCAGTAAATTACTCAGTAAATTCCCAGTAAATGTTTCAGTAAATACCCATTAAATTCTCAGTAAATTACTTAGTAAATTCCTAGTAAAATCCCTGTAAATTCTCAGTAAATTACTCATTAATATCTCAGTAAATTACTTAGAAAATTCCATGTAAATTCCCAGTAAATTCTAAGTAAATTGCCAATAAATTTAAAGTAAATTAATTAGTAAATTCCCAGTTAATTTTCAGTAACGTACTCAGTAAATTCCCAGTAAATTCTCTGTAAATTACTCCATAAATTCCCTGTAAATTATTAAGTAAATTACTCAGTAAATTCCCAGTAAATACGCTGTAAATTCTCAGTAAATTACTCGGCAAATTCTCAGGAAATTTCCAATAAATTACTTAGTAAATTCTCTTTAAATTCTCAGTAAATTACTCCGTAAATTCTAAGTAAATTACTCAGTAAACTCCCAGTAAATTACTCAGTAAATTCCAAATAAATTACTCAGTAACTACTCAGTAAATTCTTAGTAAATTATTCAAAAAATTCACAGTAAATTCTTAGTAAATTACTCATTAAATTCTTAGTAAATTACACAGTAAATTCCAGTAAATTACTCAGTAAATTCCTGTAATATCTCAGTAAATTGCTAGTAAATTCAAAGTAAATTACTCAGTAAAGTTTTAGTAAATTGTCAGTAAATTACTCAGTAAATTCCCATGAAATTACTCAGTAAATTCCCATTAAATCCTCAATAAATTAAAAATAAATTACTCAGTAAATTTCCTGTAAATTCTCAGCAAATACTCAGTAATTCTCAGTAAATTACACAACAAATTTTTCGTAAATTACTCAGTAAATTTCCAATAAATTCTCAGTAAATTACTCAGTAAATTCCCTATAAATTCTCAATAAATTACTCAATAAATTCATAGTAAATTCTCAGTATATTACTCAGTAAATTCGCAGTATATTCTCAGGAAATTCCCATAAAATTCCAAGTAAATTCTTGTAAATTTTCAGTAAATTACTTAGTAAATTGTCAACAAATTCTCCGTAAATTACTCAGTAAATTTCTTGTTAATTCTTAGTAAATTCCCAGTAAACTACTTAGTAAATTTCTTCTAAATTCTCAATTAATTACTTAGTAAATTTCGAGTAAATTATTTAGGGCCTGTTTGGTAACGTATACGTTTTCAGTTTATATTTACAAAAATTTTATAAACTGATTTTTGTTTATTTTTAGAAAAACATAAACTACGAACGCGTTTGGTTTAGACAAAATGTTTAAAAATTTTAAAAAGAGTGAGAACTGGCAAGTGGCGGGTGGGTGGGTGGTGGAAAGTGGAGGGTAGGTGGGTGGTGGTGACGGAAGACGGTGGCGGAAAGTGGTGGCAAGTGGGGGGTGGTGGCGGCGGAAGACGTGGGGAAAGTGGTGACGGCGGGTGGTGGGTGGCGGTGTGGGTGGTGGTGGCGGGTGGGTGGCGGTGGTGGTGGTGAATGGGTGGGTGACGGTGGCGGGTGGTGGGTGGTAGCGAGTGGGTGGTGGTGGTGGTGGTGGCAGGTGATGGGTGGTGGTGCAGGTGGGTGGCGGGGGTGGTGGTGATGGTGTGGTGGTGGGGGTGGTGGTGGAGGGTGGGTGGTGGTGGCGGCGGCGGCGGCGAGGGGTGGGTGGTGGTGGTGGCGACTGGGTGACAGGTGGGTGGTGGGTGGTGGGTGGCAGGTAGGTGGTAGGTGGTGGTGGCAGGTGAGTGGTGAGTGGTGGTGCAGTGGTGGTGGGGGGGTGGGTGGGTGACGGTGGTGGCGGTGGTGGTGGTGGCAGGTGGGTGACGGGTGGGTAGTGGTGGTGGTGGTGGTGGGTGGTGGGTGGTGGTGGTGGGTGACAGGTGGCGGTGGCTGGTGGTGGCGGGTGGTAGGTGGGTGGTGAGTGTGGTAGCAGGTAGGTGGCGGGCGGTGGATGGTAGTGGCGGGTGGTGGTGGGTGGTGGTGGTGGCGGCGGCAGTGAGGGGTGGGTGGTGGCGACGAGTGGGTGACAGGTGAGTGGTAGGTGGCAAGTGGGTGGTGGTGGGTGGTGGTGGCAGGTGGGTGGTGAGTGGTGGTGGCAAGTAGTGGTGGGGGTGGGTGGTGGTGGCGGAAGACGGTAGTGGGAAATGGTGGCGGGTGGTGGCTAGTGTTAGGTGGTAAAAAAAAAAAAAACTGAAAACTCATTTTTTGAATTTACATTTTTTGGCCAAATTTATAAACTGAGACTATTGATTTATAAATCAAAAATTTACCAAACAAGTTTTTATTTGAGTTTTTAAAATTTTTATAAATATACAAAGAAAACTGAAAACGTAAGTGTTACAAAACGCACCTGAGATTACTCAGTAAATTATCAGTAAATTCTGATTAAATTACTCAGTAAATTCCTAGTAAATTCTCTGTAAATTCTCAGTAAATTACTCAGCAAATTCCCACTAAATTACCCGTAAATTCTAAGCGAATTACACAGTAAATTCCTAGTAAATTCTCAGTAAATTACTTATTTAATTCCAAGTAAATTCTCAGTAAATTATTCATTAAATTCCCTTCAAATTTTCTGTAAATTACTTAGTAAATTCCCAGTAAATTTCAAGTAAAGTATTAGTAAATTACTCAGTAAATTCCAGTAAATTACTCAGTAAATTCCCCGTAAATTATTAGTAAATTCTCAGTAAATTCTCATTAAATTCTCAGCAAATTACTCAGTAAATTCCCAGTAAATTCTCAGTAAATTCTCAATAAATTCAAAGTAAATTCTTAGTAAATTACTCAGTAAATTCCAGTAAATTCTCAGTAAATTACACACTAAATTCCCAGTAAATTACTTAGCAAATTATCAGTAAATTTCAGTAAATTACTCAGTAAATTCCAAGTAAATTCTCAGTGAATTACTTTGTAAATTCTCAGTAAATTAATAAGTAAATTCTCGGTAAATTCTCAGTAAATTACTTAGTAAATTACCAGTAGATTCTCAGTAAATTCCTAGTAAATTCTCAGTAAATTACTAAATAAATTCCCAGTAAATTACTTAGTAAATTCCTAGTAAATTATTCAGTAAATTCTCTGTAAATTTTCTGTAAATAACTAGTAAATTCCTAGAAAATTCAAGGTAAACTACTTGTAAATTCCCAGGAAATTGGCAGTAAATTATTCAGTAAATTCTCAGTTAATTACGAGTAAATTCCCTATAAATTCTCAGAAAATTACTCAACAAATTCCCAGTAAATTCTAAGTGAATTACTAAATAAATTTCCTGTAAATTCTTAGTAAATTACTGATTTAATTCTTAGTAAATTACTCTGTAAATTCTCAGTAAATTCCCTGCCAAATTCCAGGAAATTACTCACTAAATTCCCAGTAAATTCTCAGTAAATACTCAGTAAATTACTAGTAAATTCTCAGTAAATAGTCAGTAAATTACTAGTAAATTCCAAGTAAATTCAAAGTAAAATTACTCAGTAAATTCTCAGTAAATTACTTAGTAAATTCTCAGTAAATTATTAAGTAAATTCCCAGCAAATTACTCAGTAAATTATCAATAAATTCCCAGTAAATTCAAAGTAAATTACTCAGTAAGTTGTCAGTAAATTTCTCATTAAATTCTCAGTAAATTACTTAGTAAATTCCCAGGAAATTGCGATTAATTCTCAGTAAATTACTTAGTAAATTCTCAATAAATTACTAAGTAAATTCTTGGTAAATTAATTAGTAAATTCCCAGTAAATTTTAAGTAAATTACTCAGTAAATTCCTTGTAGATTCTCAGTAATTTCCTAGTTAAATTCTCAGAAAATTACTCAGTAAATTCCCAGTAAATTACTTAGTAAATTCCAAGTAAATTCTTAGAAAATTAATTAGTAAATTACTAGTAAATTCTCAGTAAATTACTAGTAAATTCTGAGAAAATTCCAATTAAATTATTATGTAAATTCCCAGTAAATTGTCAGTAAATTAATAAGTAAATTCCCTGTAAATTCTCAGTAAATTCGCTGTAAATTCTCAGAAAATTACTCAATAAATTCCCAATAAATTCTCAGCAAATTTCTTAGTAAATTTCCAGTAAATTCTTAGTAAATTACTCATTTAATTCTCAGTAAATTCCCTTTAAATTCTCAGTAAATTACTCAAAAATTCCTAGTAAATTCTCAGTAAATTTGAAGTAAATTATCAGTAAATTATTCAGTAAATACTCAGGAAATTCCCAGCAAAATCCCAGAAAATTACTTAGTAAATTTGCAGTAAATTTTCAGTAAATTACTTAGTAAATTCTCAGTAAATTACTCAGTAAATTCCAGTAAATTCTTTGTAAATTACTCAGTAAATTAGTAGTAAATTCTCAGTAAATTCCCAGAAAATTGAAAGTAAATTACTCAGTAAAATCCCAGTAAATTCCCAGTAAATTCTCAAGAAATTACTAAGTAAATTCCCAGTAAATTCTCAATAAATTACTCAGTAAATTCCCAGTAAATTATCAGTAAATTTTCAGCAAATTCTCAGTAAATTGTCAGTAAATTACTCAGTAAAGTCTCAACAAATTACTCAAAAAATTCCCAGTAAATTCTCAATAAATTACTCAATAAATTCTCAGTAAGTTCCCTTTAAATTCTCAGTAAATTCCCAGTAAAATCCATGTAAATTCTCAGTAAATTACTCATTAATATCTCAGTAAATTACTTAGAAAATTCCAAGTAAATTCTAAGTAAATTGCCAATAAATTCAAAGTAAATTAATCAGTAAATTCCCAGTTAATTTTCAGTAGCTTACTCAGTAAATTCCCAGTAAATTCTCTGTAAATTACTCCGTAAATTCCCTGTAAATTATTTAGTAAATTACTCAGTAAATTCCCAGTAAATACGTTGTAAATTCTCAGTAAATTACTCAGTAAATTCTCAGTAAATTCCTAGTAAATTACTTAGTAAATTCTCTTTAAATTCTTAGTAAATTACTCAATAAATTTGTCATGACCCAAACCCGCCCCCGTGGGTTAAGGACATAACCGGCCAGTAATCATAAGATTACCTGCAGCCTCAAACCAAAACAATTTTATTTTAACAGAGTTAATGGGGGCCAAACGGAAGCAGTTCAAAACTTTGTCCATAGAGCTGTGCTTACATGGCATGTCCGAACAACCAGACATATATACATTAACAACTCACAATAGAAATACAGTAGCATAAGTTCTGTACAAACAGGATCATCCAAAACTAAGTCAACCCATGAAAACTATATACAGACATATACAAAGTCCTCGCCAACGTGACAAAAATAACATAGCATAGCAGAAAGGCGAAGACGAGTCTCGTGCGTGAGACACTAGGGCTGACTCTCCAAAAACTTGGTTGTTCCACACAGACTTCACTGGGGCTGGGTCTGGACCTCTCTTGGCTCACCTATAAATACATGAATGAGCGTGAGCGATAGCCCAGTGAATAATATCAAATAAGAAGATACAAACGATATGTAGAACAACAAACTCCGAACGGCCTTGGGCCCAATTCATATTTTTATTTAACATTTATATACACAATTCAAGGCAAGTGACTGTGGTTTCAAACATACTGGCCTTCGGCCCATTTATCTTTCATTCCTGTCAAAACGGCCTCTGGCCCACTCATTTATGTCAAAACGGCCTCTGGCCCATCCAGTCATGTCAAAACGGCCTTTGGCCCATCCATTCATGTCAAAACGGCCTTTGCCCATCTATTCGTGTCAAAACGGCCTTCGGCCCATCCGTTCATGTCAAAACGGCCTTCGGCCCATCCGTTCATGTCAAAACGACCTTCGGCCCATTCATTCATGTTAAAACGGCCTTCGGTCCATTCGTTCATGTCAAAACGGCCTTCGGCCCATTCGTTCATGTCAAAACGGCCTTCGGCCCATTCGTTCATGTCAAACATTTGTCCATAATTCAAACTGGCAAACTTATAAGGCTTATAAGAAAATAAGCAATTGGACAAACGACAAGTTTCAAATATCGATATTACACAGTGATCGGTTAGTTGGTTCGCCCTGGAGCTCGACCCTACACATTCCATAAACACAAAAGGTCACAAACAATTCGATCCGTTCTAAATTCACATTTTCCTCATTAGGCTTCATTCTTATCTCATTAACTCAATTACAATGCTCAATGCATGCCTAAGAGTGCTTACAAGTGAATGATGACGGAAAACGAAACACGGAACGCATAAACAAAATTTCAGAAAACAGGGTCCCCGCTCGAGCGGACCCTTGAGGCTTGCAAAAGTACTGGTTATGTCGAATTTACGCTCGATCGTGCACTCTGGCGCTCGAGCGGAAGGCCTCTCTACATGGCTCCCCGCTCGAGCGTGGACTTCCCCGCTCGAGCGGACGTCATGTCTGCAGAAAATACAGGGAGCACGAAATTCACGCTCGAGCGGCGTTTCCTCGCTCGAGCGGACATCAAATTTCTGGGTTTTCTAGAATATGTTCTTGAGCTCAAAACGACCTCTAAAGGTTCCAAACTCATAATCTTGGTTCCCAAACATGCAAATACGTTACATACCATGAGTACACAAGTAATAGGAGGCCAATTGCTCAAAATCATGGTCACATTTCTTCAAAATCAATCAACATTTTTGTATACTCATGGCTCAAGCTTTCAATCTCATATAAGTTCATAAATCAAACATGCATGCAATCTTTTAACTCCAATTCCATTTCAAAAGATGCAAAGATGCCTATTCTCATAAAGCTCAACAAAACCAAGCTTGCATGTATGATCAAACTTCCAATCTTGTTTAATTGGCATGCTACATGCTAGATTATGCAAACTTATGGCAATTGATAGCAATTCTATGCATGCATGACCATAACTCATCAAAATCAACACAACTCATGATTTAGCTCACCAATTAATCTTGAATTCACAAAATCACAAGCTCAAACTTATGAATCAAGGGATGATTACTCACCTAAGAGCTTAATCCTTACAATCTATGGTAAATTCTTGAGTGTGCCTTCAAGATCACCAAGCTTTAAGCCAAAATTGCACAATTTCTCTCCCTTTCTCTCTCTATGGCCGGCCCTCTCTCTCTTACAATGGTATAACTCAGATTTTGAGTTCAAAAGAATTAAAGGAGAGTGTTTATGGCTCTATAAGTAAAAGTCCCACTAACCAAAATTATAATATTAAATAATTTGAGCACTATGCCATTAATTAAATCAATTTAATCTGATCCGAATCAATTTCCAATTAACTTTCCCCGTAGGCTCTAAAAATTATGCCAATCACAATGGCGCAATCAATTTCGGGTTCGGTGGCCGATAGGGCCTTCAATTTAATTCCCAAAGCAGATAATCAAACAGATATTCCTACGGTGAACAGATAGAAATTCAAAACCACATATTTTCACATAATGGCACACAAAATCATATTAAACACATAATCATACTCATATTAAGGACCAATTAACATATTACGGAACAAGGGTATCACAAAATTACTCAGTAAATTCCTAGTAAATTACTCAGTAAATTCTTAGTAAATTACTCAGTAAATTCCTAGTAAATTCTTAGTAAATTACTCATTAAATTCTTAGTAAATTACTCAATAAATTCCTATAAATTCTCAGTAAATTGCCAGTAAATTACTCAGTAAATGCCCAGTGAATTCTCAGTAAATTCCCAGTAAATTTTCAGCAAATTACTCAGTAAATTACCAGCAAATTCTCAATAAATAACTTTGTAAATTCTCTGTAAATTCTCAATAAATTACTCAGTAAATTCCAAGTTAACTTTTAGTAAATTACTCAGCAAATTCCCAGTTAATTCTTTGTAAATTACTTAGTAAATTCAGAGTAAATTCTCAGTAAATGACTTAGTAAATTCCTATTAAATTACTCAGTAAATTCTCAGTTAATTCATAGTAAATTACTCAGTAAATACCCAGTAAATTCTCAGTAAATTACTCAGTAAATTCTCTGTAAATTCTTAGTAAATTACTAAGTAAATTCTCAGTAAATTACTTAGTAAATTCCCAGTTAATTTTTAGTAAATTACACGGTAAATTCCGAGTAAATTCTCTACAAACTACTCAGTAAATTCTTAGTAAATTACTCAGTAAATTCCCTGTAAATTCTCTGTAAATTACTCAATAAATTCCCAGTAAATGCTCAGTAAATTCCCTGTAAATTCTCAGTATATTCCCAGTAAATTCTCAGTAAATTACTCATTTAATTCCAAGTAAATTCTCAGTAAATTACTCATTTAATTTCTAGTAAATTCTCTGTAAATTCCCGTTAAATTCTCTGTAAATTTCAAGTAAATTAAAAGTAAATTACTCAGTAAATTCTCAGTAAATTCCCAATAAATTGTCATTAAATTACTTAGTAAATTCCCAACAAATTCTCAGTAAATTACTGAGTAAATTCCCAGTAAATGACTCAGTAAATTCTTATTAAATTCTCTGTAAATTACTCAGTAAATTCTCAGTAAATTACTCAATAAATTCCTAGTAAATTACTCAGTAAATTCTCAGTAAATTACACACTAAATTCTCAATAAATTACTCAGTAAATTGTTAGTAAATTCCAGTAAATTACTAAGAAAATTGCCATTAAATTGCTCAGTAAATTACTCAGTAAATTCCCAGTAAATTTCCAGTAATTTCTCAGTAAATTACTCAGTAAATTCTCAGTAAATTAATCAGTAAATTCCCAGTTAATTTTCAGTAAATTACTCAGTAAATTCCCAGTAAATTACTTAGTAAATTACCACTAGATTCTCAGTAAATTCTCAGTAAATTTTCAGTAAATTATTCAGTAAATTCCCAGTAAATTCCGTGTAAATTTTCAGTAAATTACTAGTAAATTCCCAGAAAATTCCAAGTAAATGTCACGACCCGAACCTGCCCCTATGGGTTAAGGCCATAACCGGCTAGTAATCACGAGATTACCTACGGCCTCAAACCAAATAAGACAAAACTCATCAGAGTAAAGGGGCCAAACGGAAGCAAATTTAAAATTTTGTCCATAAAGCCGTGCTTATATGCTCATCATAACATTCCATACATACATATGTTAATAACTCACAACAGAAAGTATAGTAGCATAAGGTTCTGTACAGACAGGATCATTCAAATCTAAGTCAGCCAAACAAAACCATACACAGACGTATACCAAAGTCCTCGCCAACATGACGAAATACACAGAACAGCAAAAGGGCGAAGACGTGTCTCGTGCGTGAGACGCGAGGGCTGACTCTTCAAAACTTTGGTTGTTCCATACAGACTTCACTGAGGCTGGATCTGGACCTCTCTAGGCTCACCTACAAACACATGAATGAGTGTGAGCGAAAGCCCAATGAATAATATCAAATAAAGAATATACATTGGAACAATATACCCCAAACGGCCTTGGGCCCAGTTTATACTTCTAACTAATACACACGTACATAGACATATGTAAGTTAAGTAACTGTGGTTCCAAACACATCATACGGCCTCGGGCCCAATTCATTAGTGTCATTCAGGTCAAACTGGCCTTCGGCCCATTCAAACTTTCATGTCAAACTGGCCTTCGGCCCATTTAAACTTTCATTTGTGTCAAACTGGCCTTTGGCCCATTCATACTATCATGTCAAACTGTTATTCGTGTCAAACTATCATTCGTGTCAAACTGTTATTCGTGTCAAACTGGCCTTTGGCCCATTCATTTATTCATGTCGAAACGGCCTCTGGCCCATTCATTCATGTCAAAACGGCCTCTAGCCCATTCATTCATATCAAAACGGCCTCTGGCCCATTCATTTATGTCAAAACAGCCTCTGGCCCATCCATTCATTCTTGTCGAAACGGCCTCTGGCCCATCCATTCATTCTTGTCAAAACGGCTTCTGGCCCATCCATTCATTCTTGTCAAAACAGCCTCTGGCCCATTCATTCATTCTTGCCAAAACGGCCTCTGGCCCATTCATTCATTCTTGTCCAAACGGCCTCTGGCCCATTGATTTATTCTTGTCAAAACGGCCTCTGGCCCATTCATTCTATTATTCAGATCAGACTGGCCTCTGGCCTACTCATTTGGTATAGCAAACATTGTCCACCAATCGAATCAATGAACTTATAAAACTTACATAGAAGTAAGCAATTAGACAACAACATATTTCAGATATCTCTGTTAAGATATTACTCACAGTGATTGGCTGATTGATTTGCCCTGGAGCTTGACCCTACACATCACATAACACATATGGGTCACAACCGATTCAATCTGTTCTTTAATTCACATATTCCTCTCTAGGCTTTATTCTTATCCTTCTAACTCAATTACAATGCTCAATGCATGCCTAAGAGTACTTAGAAGTGAAAGGGAACGGAAAACGAAACTCAAAATGTCTTTTCAAAATTTCTGAAAACAGGGTCCCCGCTCGAGCGGACCCTTGAGGCCTGCAAAAGTACTGGATGCAACAAATTTACGCTCGATCGCGAACTCTGGCGCTCGAGTGGAAGGCCTCTCTACATGGCTCCCCGCTCGAGCATGAAATGACCCCGCTCGAGCGGATACCATGTCTACAAAAAGTACTGGGAACACGAATTTCACGCTCAAGCGGCAGTTTCCCCGCTCGAGCGGGAATCCAAATTCTGGAAAATTCAGAACATGTTCTTGAGCTTCAATTCGACATTCTATCCAACATTTCTTGCATGCGATAGCTCAAACTTCAAATACACTTGTACTAACATGGTATAAACCCCAAATTACAACCCAATGAAGCTCAATTTCACCAATTAATCACATGCATGTCCCAATCTACACCAAATTCACTTTCAACATAACAATTTCATACATTCAAGCTCATATTCTTATAAATTGTACATGCATGTGAGATATAACTCTCCTTATCAACTCAAGTGGTGGAAATGGTGATCACAAGCATGAACTCTAACCAAAATCTTACATGGATCATGTATTTTAAACTTAAACGTGCAATTTCAAGCAATTACATACATGCATGCACATATTGGCTTTCAATTCAACAAAATCAACTCAATTTCCTCATAATCAACCCAATCCATGTTCTTGACCATTATTCAAACTTGAATTCACAAGATGATAACTCCAAATTCATGGATTACTCACCTAGAGGCTCAATCTTCCAAATAGAAGCAAGTTCTTGAGCCTAGCCCTTCAAAGCTTGAGCTCCTCAGCAAAATCTTCAAAATTGAACCCTCTTTCTCTCTCTAAATCCGGTTCTCTCTCTCTCTAGAGAGGAATTTCAGATGATGAGCTCAAAAAGGAACAAAGTGAGGGTGTATAATGGCTTCTAAAAGCCCCATCTCAAATACATTATTCTAATGTAAAATAATTGAGCACTAACCCATTAATTTAATCTAATTAATTTGATCCAAATCAATTTTCAATTAAATTTCAACGTAGGCTCTAAAAATTATGTCAATCACAATGGCGCAAACAATTTCGGGTTCTATGGCCGATAAGGCCTTCAATTTAATTTCCAAAGCAGATAATCAAACAGATATTCCTACGGTGAACAGATAGAAATTCAAAACCACATATTTTCACATAATGGCACACAAAATCATATTAAACACATAATCATATGCATAAGGAGGATCAATTAGCATAATACGGAACATGGGTATCACAGTAAATTACTGTGTAAATTCCCAAGAAATTGTTAGTAAATTACTCAGTAAATTCTTAGTAAATTCCTTGTAAATTCTAAGAAAATTACTCAATAAATTCCTAGTAAATTCTCAGTGAATTACTAAATAAATTTCCCGTAAATTCTCTGTAAATTACTCATTTAATTTCCAGTAAATTCTCAGTAAATTCCCTTTAAATTCTCAGGAAATTACTCTGCAAATTCCCAGTAAATTCCCTTTAAATTCTCAGTAAATTACTCTGCAAATTTCCAGTAAATTCTCAGTAAATTTCAACTAAATTATTAGTAAATTACTCAGTAAATTCTCAGTAAATTCCCAGCAAAATCCCAAGAAATTACTCAGTAAATTCTTAGTAAATTACTCAGTAAATTACTCAATAAATTTCAGTAAATTCTCAATAAATACTTAGTAAATCACTCGGTAAATTACCAGTCAATTCTTAGTAAATTACTAGTAAATTCCAGAAAATTCTTAGTAAATTCTTTGTAAATTACTCAGTAAATTCCCAGTAAATTCTTAGTAAATTACGTAGTAAATTCCAGAAAATTCAAAGTAAATTACTCAATAAATTCCCAGTAAATTACTTAGTAAATTCCAAGTAAATTCTCAGTAAATTCTCAGAAAATTACTCAATAAATTCCTAGTAAATTCTCAGTAAATTTTGAGTAAATTCTTTGTAAATTACTCAGTAAATTTCCATTAAATTCTCAGTAAATTTCAAGTAAATTATCAGTAAATTACTCAATAAATTCTCAGTAAATTCCTAGCAAAATCCCAATAAATTACTCAGTAAATTCCCTGTAAATTCTCAGTAAATTACGCAGTAAATTCCCATTAAATTACTTTGTAAATTCCCAGTAAATTCTCAGTAAATTACTCAGTAAATTCCCAGTAAGTTCTCAGAAAATTCCAAGTAAATTCCCAGTAAATTCTCAGTAAATTACTTAGTAAATTCCCAGTAAGTTCTCAGAAAATTCTAAGTAAATTCCAAGTAAATTCTCAGTAAATTACTAGGTAAATTACCAATTAATTTTCAATAAATTCTTAGTAAATTTCCAGTAAATTCTCAGTAAATTACTCAGTAAATTCCCAGTAGATTCTTAGTAAATTGCCAGTAAATTCTCAGTTAATTACTTAGTAAATTCCCTGTAAATTCTCAGTAAATTACTTAGTAAATTCCCAATAAATTCTCAGTAAATTTTCAGTAAATTATTCAGCAAATTCCATGTAAATTCTCACTAAATTTGTGATAACCCTGATAGCCCTGTTTTGCGTTATGCTAATCGATCCTAATTACAATTGTGATTATATGCTTGATATGGTTTTGTGTGATAATTACATGATTATATGTGTTTCTGTATTTCTATCTGTTCACCGTAGGAAAATTTGTTTGAATTTCTACTTTAGAATTTTAATTGAAGGCCGTAGAGGCATTTGAAACCGAAATTGACTACGTCATTGTGATTAGCATAATTTTAAGAGCCTATGGTGAAATTTAATTAGAAATTGATTTGGATCAAAATAATTAGATTAAACTGATTGAATTGGGCACAATTAATTAGCCTCAATCAAGTCTAATTAGGTGGGCTTATAAATAGGCCCATATACACTTAACTTCATTCCTTTTTGAACTCAAGTCTGAAAATCACACTCTAGAGAGAGAGAGGGGCCGGTTCTAGAGAGAGGAAGAGGGAGAATTGTACATTTTGGCTCAAAGTTTGTGAATTTGGAGGCTACACTCAAGATTTAACTACATTTGTGGAGATTTGAGCCTCTAGGTGAGTAATTGAGCATAAATTCATGGGTTTGAGTTTGTAATTCTATGAATTCAAGTCACATTGTAATCAAGAATGTGAATTGTGTTGAATTTGGTGAATTTGAAGTCTATATGCACATGCATGTATAGAATTGCCATGATTTTGCATAATCAAACATGTAACAAGTTGAATATGGGAAAATGAGTGTTAAATCATACATGCAAGCATGGTTTTGTTGAGTTTCATGAGAATAAGCATCACTTGTGTCATTTGAAATGGTATTGGGGTCCTTATTGCACATACATGAATGATCCATAGAGATGTGGAGTTTGTATGAAGTTAAGATGCATGAGTTTTGACCATGTCAAGAAGAATGTTAAAAGATTTAAGAATTAAATCATGATTTTGGCCGCATATTGCTTACATCCTTATGATATATAATGTGTTTCCACATTTTTGAACCAAGAACATGAGTTTTGGGCCTTTGAATGTCGAGTTTGAACTTCAAGAACAATTATGAAAATTCCAGAAATTGGCACATCCGCTCGAGCGGCCAAAGGGCCGCTCGAGCGTGAAATATTAGTTCCTAGAACTTTTGCAGTCATTGATTTCCGCTCGAGCGGAGAGAGTCACACTCGAGCGCCCAACCATGTAGTTTGACTTTCAGCTCGAGCGTTCGAAGTCACGCTCGAGCATACAAATGAGGCAACCAGTACTTTTGCAAACCAAAGGGGTTCACTCGAGCGGCGGAAGCTACGCTCGAGCGGGGAGCCCTGTTTCTGAAACTTTGAATAGATGTTTTGTACTTCATTTTCCATTCTCTTTCATTTCCAAGCACTCTTAGGCATACATTGAATATTATAAATGAGTTAAAAGGATAAGAAAGAGGCCTAAGAGGAACGTACAAGTTAAGAACGGATTGAATCGTTTGTGACCCGATATGTGTTATGTATTATGTAGGGTCGAGCACAAGGACGAATCCGCCGACAGAACACTGTGAGTAATATCTTAGCAAAGATATATGAAGTATGTCATTTGTCAAGTTGTTTACTTTTGTTTGAGTTTCGTAAGCTCGTTAATTTGAAAGGGTGGACAATATTTGTTATGCCATATGACTGGGCCTAAGGCCGTTTGATACGAATGATTGGGCCAAAGGCCGTTTGATATGAATGATTGGGCCAAAGGCCGTTTGACATGAATGATTGGGCCAAAGGTCGTCGGATATGAAAGATTGGGCCAAAGGTCGTCGGACATGAATGATTGGGCCAAAGGCCGTTTGATACGAATAAATTGGGCCTGAGGTCGTCTGATACATCTGGATTTGTAGTCGTTTGATAAACTAGACAGAAACATGAATTGGGCCCAAGGCCGTCTGATGTATCTGTTTCAAATTTCGTTCATGTATCTTTTTTATTTGATATTATTCACTAAGCTTTCGCTCACTCTCATTCATGTGTTTGTAGGTGAGCCAAGAGATGTCGAAACCTAGCCCCAGTGAAGTATGTGAGAACAGTCGAAGTTTTGGAGAGTCAGCCCAAATGTCTCACGCGCGAGACTTGTTTTTACCCTTTTGTTCTTTTGTTATAATTTTGCTATGATTGGCGAGAACGTTGGATCACCTTTGTATATAAGCTTTGGCTTAGGCTGACTAAGACTTGAATGATCCTGTGTGTATGGAACCTTAAGTTATTTCCTTTTGGTGTGAGTTATTAATGAATATATTTTCGTGATATTTTGATGTATCATGTAAGCACAGCTCTATGGACAAAGTATTTAAGTTTGCTTCCATTTTGGCCCCTTAACTCTGATGAGATATGTTTTATTTGGTATGAGGCCATAGGTAATCCCTTGATTACTGGCCGGTTATGACCTTAATTCATAGGGGCGGGTCAGGGTCATGACAGAGTGGTATCAGAGCACGAGTTAATAACTCACACACTTGTCCAGAATAGCGATAAGCATCTAGAAAAGATCTAGGGTGTATTCATGTGATAAGTAAGAATCTGAAAGCGTCAAGAACATGCTTAAATGCTTCAAGATGAGTGACTATGTGCTGAATGTTGTGATTTACTTGCATTGTAAATAAATTGAATATGTATACTCTTTAGTATGTGCATACTTGTGAATCGTTTGTATAAAGAATAATACAAGTCTAATCAGATGGTGAGAACGAGAGGTGATGAGATAGAGGAGTCCTCTACTGCCAGAATGGATAGGACGGAAAGATTGATTCAGGAAATGGCAGAAACATTGAGGCAACAACAACAGTGGCAACAACCACATCCTCCACCTCCACCTCCGGCACCCCCTGTGCCAGACTTACAGAACGATGATCGAGTAATAGCTCTCACCAAAGAGTTTAAGAAAATGAAACTGCCACAATTCCATGGGGGATTGGATCTGCTAAAGGCTGAAGCATGAGTCCTCGGCATAGAGAAACTATTTGAAGTGTTTCCTTACTTAGAAACACAGAAGGTACTTCTAGCCACTTTTACTCTTGAAGATGAGGCAAGAAGATGGTGGATGCTAATGCGTGAGAACAATAAAGATATTAGTTGGGCACGGTTCTTGGAAATTTTCTATGACAAATACTTCCCACAATGTGTCCGTGACAGAAAGGTGTCGGAATTTATGGAACTTAAGAAAAATAGCATGACGGTAGCTGAGTATGAGGTCAAATTTACTGAATTGGCCAGGTTTGCACCACATGTGGTTGATACCGACTACAAGAAAGCTAGACATTTTGAAGGAGGGCTTCGAGGTGATATCTTAGAAAGGGTAAATGTTCTCAAGCTGGAAACCTACATTGAGGTGCTGGACCGAGCCATAATATCAGAGGCTAACATAGCCAGACAGACCAAATCAACAATTGACTGGAAGGGTAGTAAAAGACAAGGCTTCTTTTTGAAGAAGAAATTTCTGAAGAAGCAAAATACAGGCTCCTCAAGTACTTCTAATTCTTCCCCGAGATACATCTCCAATGTGCAATATTTGCAGTAAAAGGCATCGTGGAGTTTGTTACCGTGTGTTAGGAGCTTGATTTAAGTGTGGAAAAACGGGGCATATGGCCAAAGATTGTAATCAGAATAGTGGAAAGTTAGCTTCTAGTTCCACCGCATCGATCCTGAAACCGGGAAATACTACGAGATCTACTACTACCAGAGATATCGTGAGGCAAGGAAGAGTTTTTGCGCTTGTTCCGGGCGATACACGGAATGCTGAAGCCGTTGTATCAGGTACTATCTCTATATGTAATCAGGATGCTTTTGTACTAATTGACTCCGGATCAACACACTCTTTTGTAACTTGTGCATTTGCATCTAGACTGAGTAGACCTCTAGAATCATTGTTGTTACCCAAAAAGTAACCTAAGAGGGGAGGTGAATTAGGTTTCTACAAATTAAAATTAATAATACCCCAATAAAATTAACTACTAGTACAACAAATTATTAACAAGCACAATGATGAACTTAGCAGTAAATGATCAAGCAAACTAACAATGAAGTATAACTAACATACAGGGTAAATCAAATGATTAACACATGAATATTAGATAGCTATAGCAGTAGTAGGAAAGTAAAAAGATTAGGGAAGAGGAGACAAACAGATTTATAGTGGTTCGGCTTCAACCAAGCCTACATCCACTCCTCAAGCTTCACTTGAGATTTTCCACTATCTTCTACCTTCACAGGGGTGCTATCAACCTCTTTGCAAATGGAGCAATCCTCTACGGATTTTACTTTTGCAAATCTTAGGTGATTCACAATCACTCTCAAGATTTCAAGAACACAGTGTTTGCAATACTTTTACAAGATAAAATGGTATTTTTGCTTTCAAAGAAAGCTTACAATAAATATCTCTCAAAGATAGATATATAAAATGAAACTTTGATTTTTCTGTAAATCTCACACAGGAAAGATGAGCTTAATGGTATAAGGCTCAGTGTATAATTTCTGAGAGAGGATGTGAGTGATTATAGATCAAAGAATATTTTCAGGTTTTTTGTAACTTGTTTACATTAGAGGCTTTGGTATATATAATGAAAATTATAGCCGTTGTATTCATTTGAATTTATAGCCGTTGTAGTCATTTGAATTTATAGCCGTTTATAGCCGTTGTACTTCTATCATTACCAATTTGAATATCTTCAACTCCATCATAACAAATTTGAATATCTTTCACTTGAACCTTTTGAACCTTTTGGTCTTTTGAACCTTTATAGCCGTTGTACTTCCATCATTACTAATTTGAATATCTTCCACTTGAACCTTTTGGCCTGCTACTGTACTAGGCTGTTTGAACCTTTATTTTGGACTGCTTGAATTCCTGATTTAATCAAATATTAAATACATTCTAACAACGTTTAGGATAAAGGTTTAGGTGAGAAATAATGGGACAAAATAAATTTTGATTTTATTTTTCTCTTTCAAATAAATCATCAAAATAAATTTTGGATTCTATTTTTCTCTTTCAAATAAATTAAAACATAATTAAATAAATCATCAAAATAAATAAGTCTAACAATTGCCATACTTGCTATGTGTATCTGCTCCATCTGGGGAATCTGTGTTGTGTGCATCTGTATATCGATTTTGTGACATGCGTATTGGGAATGCTATTCTGTATGTGGATTTGTTGCCCCTGAACTTTAGACATTTTGATATAATTCTAGGCATGGATTGGTTAACTAAATATTGTGCCACCATTGATTGTGTAACAAAACGGGTTGTGTTTAAACCACCGGAACAGGAAGAAATTGTGTTTGTGGGTAACGGGATAGTGCCTCCACCTTATTTGATATCTGCCATGAAAGCATGTAAATTGATCAGGAAAGGGTGCCAGGGTTATTTGTGTTGTGTGCTATCTGAACAATCTGCGAATGTTGAATTGAACAGTATCCCTGTCATGACCCGAACCCGCCCCTATGGGTAAAGGACATAACCGGCCAGTAATCAAGGGATTACCTACAGCCTCAAACCAAACAAGAAGCAAATTTAAAACTTTTGTTTATAGAGTTGTGCTTACATGGCACATCATGACCATCCATATATATATATACCTGTTAATAACTCACATCAGAGGAATAACAACACAAAGTTCTATACATACACAAGATCATTCAGGTCTTAGTCAGCCTAGACAAAACTTATATACAAAAGTAATCCGATGTTTTTGCCAATATAACAAAACTATGTCAAAAGAACAAAAGAGGCGAAGACAAGTCTCGTGCGTGAGACGTTTGGGCTGACTCTCCAAAACCTTGACTATTTCTCACATATTTCACTGAGGCTGGGTTTGGACATCCCTTGGGTCACCTACATAGACATGAATGAGCGTGAGCGAAAGCCCAGTGAATAATATCAAATAAGGAAGGTACATGAACAATTTTTGAAACAGCTACATCAGATGGCCTTGGGCCCAATTCATGTTTCTTTTTAATGTATCAATCGACTAAAGTTCTAGATGTATCAAACGGCCTCGGGCCCAATTAATTCATACCTGACGGCCTTTGGCCCATCCATTCATGTTTAACGGCCTTTTTGGCCCAATTGTTCGTATCTGACGGCCTTTGGCCAAATCGTTCAGATCCGACGGCCTTAGGCCCAATCGTTCATATCCGACGGCCTTTGGCCCACTCGTTCATACCAAACTATCATTTATGTCAGACGGCCTTTAGCCCAACCATTCATATGTCAGACTATCATTCGTGTCAGACGTTCATGTCAGATTATCATTCGTGTCAGACTATCATTCGTATCAGACTATCATTCATGTCGGACTATCATTTATGTCTGACTATCATTCATTCTTTCATTCATGGCAGACGGCCTTAGGCCCAACCATATGGCATAGCAAACATTTGTCCACAATTCAAATTAACAACTTATAAGACTTATAGGGAAATAAGTAATTGGACAAATAACATACTTCAAAATATCTTTATAAAGATATTACTCACAGTGATCTGCCGGTGGATTTGCCCTCGTACTTGACCCTACACATTTCATGAACATAATGGGTCACAAACGATTCATTCCGTTCTTAATTCATATATTCCTCTTAGGCTTCGTTCTTATCCTTTTAACTCATTTACAATACTTAATGCATGCCTAAGAGTGCTCAGAAATGAAAGAGAACAGAAAATGAAACACAGAACACTTTTACAAAATTCTGAAACAGGGGTCCCCGCTCGAGCGTGGGTTTCGACGCTCGAGCGGACCCTCATGGTCTGCAAAAGTACTGGTTACCTCATATTTACGCTCAAGCGTGAATTCGGACGCTCGAGCTGAAGGTCACACTACGTGGCTCCTCGCTCGAGCGTGAATCTCCTCGCTCGAGCGTGAATCTCCTCGCTCGAGCGGACATCCATGTCTGCAAAAAGTTCTAGGAGCTCGTATTTCACGCTCGAGCGGCGCTTTCCCCGCTCGAGCGGACATGCCAAATTCTGGGTTTTCCAGCAACCATTTTGAGCTTCAAACTTGCATTCAAATCAATATATCTTGCATATTATGACTCAAACTTCACATATACATTTACTAACATGATATAACACCAAATTCTTTTTTTTTTTTTTTTTTTGGGTGGGTAGTATAACACCAAATTCATCACATTATGAAGCTCAATTTCATGAATTAACCACATGCATGTCCCAAATTACACCAAACCTATTTCCAACATAACAATTTCATGTATTCAAAACTCATACTCTTATGAATTGTACATGCATGTGAGATATAGCTCTCATTCTCAATTTAAATGATGAAGGGATGATCAAAAGCATGAACTCCAATCAAAGATTCAACATGGATCATGTCTTTCAAGCTCAAACATACAAATTCATGGCAATTTCCTACATGCATGTGTATATTGACTTCAAATTGATCAAAACCAACTCATTTTCATCATAATCAATTCAATTCATGTTCTTAATCACCACTCAACTTTGAATTCACCAAGTCACAAACTAAAATCCATGAATTTACTCACCTAGGAGCTTCAAACACTCAAATTCTAGCCAATTCTTGAGTTAATCTTCAAGATTTCCAAGCTTCTTGCTCAAATCTTCAATTGCTTTCCCCCTCTCCCTCTCTAGCTGACCCTCTCTCTCTCTCCTTAGAGTAATCTCAGCCAAATTGAATAAAAAGAGAGGAGTTGAGTGTAAATGACCCCTTTTATAGGCTCTTTCTTAATCACATTTCATTATTACTAATTAATTGAGCACTATACCATCAATTTAATTTGATCCGAATCAATTTTCAATTAAATTTCACCGTAGGCTCTAAAAATTACGCTAATCACAATGGCATAGTCAATTTCGGTTTCTGTGGCCGATAGAGCCTTCAATTTAAATTCTAAAGCAGATAATCAAACAGATTTTCCTATGGTGAATAGATAGAAATTCAAAATCACATATATTCATATAAATGGCACTCAAAGTCATATCAAACACATAATCACATTCATAATAAAGATCAATTAGCATAATACGGAGCATGATTATCACAGTCTTCCCCCCTTTAGGAAGTTTGGTCCTCCAAACTTATTTTACCTTCGTCGGGGAACAAATGTGGATAGCGTAGTTGCATTTCATCCTCTTTTTTCCATGTGGCATCCGTCCCATAGTGTTCTTTCCATTCTACTTTCACCATTGGGATGGATTTGCTTCTCAATTGTTTCACTTGTCGGTCAATGATTTGTTCCAGCCATTCGGCGTACTCCATAATTTCATCAAGAGCTACCCGGTGATAATTAATCACATGAAACGGATCTCGAAGATAACCCCTCAGCATTGATACATGAAACACATTATGGATTTGTTCGAATCTTGGTGCCAAAGTGACTCGATAAGTAACTGGACCAAGCCTTTCCAAAATTTGGAACGGCCCGATGTAACGGGGCGACAACTTACCCTTCTTTCCAAACCTGACTTGGCCTTTCATCGGAGTCACACGGATAAACACATGGTCACCAACCTCATACTCGAGATGTAACAACCCTCACTTTATCTTAGTCATGCTCGCATGCATTCACATGAATTTGTCTTGTTAAGTTTGCATCTACAGACCTTGATTCGTTTTGTCTAAGTGTTGCTTGCATGTTTTGTTTCTTGCTTGGTGTGTGTAGCAGATGTCATCATAAGCCTAGGTCACACCCTTGAACCTCTTATATCTAGGACCATCCTGGAATCCACTTTGTTTGACCTCCACCTTCGCCCTGGCATATTGGCCGAGATGTCGTCATCTAGGCCGAGGTGTGCATCACCTAGGCCGAGATGTGTATCATCTAGGCTGAGATGTTATCATCTAGACATCCTAAATCTTTGATCCCTGCACCTGGTGATCTTGTTCCTGGACTGGTATGACCTAGACCGAGGTGTGGCACATTTAGGCCGAGGTGTGGCACAGCTAAGCCAAGTGTTATCCTTCCTAGCCAAGATCATCGAGACCTTACTTGCGAAGCCACCTTACTTGTTATACACACTTTGTCATGCTCTTGTCTTGTCATTCAGTCACTTTTTTGAGAAAACCCAATCCGGTGGTGCTACGTATCCAGCAGAGGGTTAAGTCTGCTGGCAGTAGAGAAACCCACATCATTTGTCATATCTTTGTCCTAGGAAGAGAGGAAGAGGAGTTCTTGAGAGAGAAGTAGATTTCCAAGCTTGATCCTTAGAGTCTAAACCGTTTGATCCGAGTGTTGAGGTTAGATTCTTGATTTACTCTTGTTATTCTTTATGTTTATTCGATGGCATTGCATGATCTAGCATGATTCATGAGACATGCATTGGTTTAAAGTTTGTTTTAGAAAGAGAAAATGATGTTCTTGTGTTCTTGGAATAAAACCACGTTTTGATCCGAAAGTTTGTACCAACATCCATGTTTTTGTGTTTGTTTTCACAAGACCTTCAAGTACGGGTACCCCGGGTCCATGTTTTTGAACTCATACCACGAAATCTCATATTTTAAATAAAGAAGTAATGATTTTAGCATTTATGTTCTTCATGTTCTTCAAAGGAAACCCAGATTTTCCCCAGACTTAGTTTCCCTGAATGTGGTCATCGGGACCATACCTCGGCTAAGAGGTGTGGGACCTCGGCCAAGACCTGGTTGGTACCCAGCATGTTTTCCCGAGATGAGAAACAATGTTTTAACTCCCAGCACGTGTTTTGCTTTGTCTTGACTGAGTTTTGAAAGAAATGTCGAGATCATTTACACTCATGCAAAGCTCGTTTTAGGAATGCATTCCATGTCCATTCTTGAGCATCTCTTCTTGTCTTCTTGAAGTGCATTCAATGGATTTATTATGTACTTGTAGGCCTTGGATCCTTGCTTGTAACCCCCACACCCGAAGAGCTATGTGAGTGGTATTTTTAATAAAGCTATGTTATAAAGTTTTGATAAAGCTTTGCTTGTTTCGTTTTGGAAAAGTGTTTGTTCAAGCATGAATGATTATCCCTAATTTTTGTATCAAGTATTATCTTGTTTTGATGACATTCTTGGAAGGTCCTTAGTGCTAGGGGACTATAATGCAACTAGCGCGTTTGTCTTGGAAAGTCCTTAGTGCTAGGGGACTATAATGCAACTAGCACCCTTGTTTGAGATATCTCCCTTGTCTTGCCACCGATGGTTTACCGCGTGGGTTTGTCCAGAATGTCATCCCTTGTATTATATTGATGCTAGTAAACATCCCTTGAAGCTTTGAAAGACTTGATAGATGAACTTGGTTCATCCCTTGATTTTGTACAAGCTATGATATGTATTATTTTGATAAAGATCTCAGATATCATTCATTTAACCCTTTATTACTAATATCATTCACTGAGTATCCAAGCTCACCCTCTCCTTATATATATGTAGGTGACGAGCAAGAAGGCGGTGACGCCTAGATGTGTTTTGCAAGATGTTTTTGGATTTCCATTTTGTGGCATCTAGAAGATTATGCTTCTTGGCTTTGTAATTCATTTCTTTTGTATATGTCGACTTGAGAAGCCTTTTGATCAAGATGTATTATGTACTTATTTTATTGAGATCAAGTTGTAAGACCATGTTAGGATGTATGTCATTTCATTTGATCTATGCACAGCTCTTATGGACTAATTAGATTTAAATATATTGCTTCCGCACATGTAAGCCCCATATGTATACTCTGATTGTGTGTGAATCCTTGTCAGTTGGCCTTTGGTAATCTCGGATTACTAGCCATCACGACACCATTCTACTAGGAGCAGAATGGGGTCGTGACACAAGAGGTCTTCTTCGAACATCTGCATAATTCTTTTGTCGATCCTAAGCTGTTTTGAGCCTCTGTTGGATTATTTTGATCTTCTCAGAAGTGTCTTGCACAATTTCAGGCCCAAGTAAAGCTCTATCCCTGACTTTTGTCCAACAAATTGGTGATCTACACCTTCTACTATACAAAGCCTCGTATGGTGCCATACCGATGCTGGAGTGGAAGCTGTTATTGTATGCAAACTCTGCGAGTGGAAAATAATCTTCTCAACTCCCTTGAAAATCCAAGGCACACATCCTTAGCATATCTTCCAAAGTCTGTATTGTCTGTTCTGATTGTCCATCTGTCTGTAGGTGGAAAGCGGTACTAAATCTCAATTCTGTCCCCATAGCCCTTTGCAAACTTTTCCACAGTCTAGACACAAATTTCGGATCTTTATCCGAGACAATAGATAGCGGAGCTCCGTGTAAACGAACAATCTTATCAACATATATAGTAGCCAGTCTATAAGCATCAAATGTAGTTCTAACAGGTAGAAAATGTGCAGATTTAGTCATTCTATTAACTACAACCCAAATAGAATCCATACCTCGAGGTGTTCGGGGTAGACCAACAACAAAGTCTATAGTCACATATTCCCACTTCCATTCAGGAATAGGGAGGGGTTGAAGTAGACCGCCCGGTTTCTGATGTTCAGCTTTAACTTGCTGACATTGAAGACATTTGGACACATATTCTGCAATTTCTTTCTTCATTTTAAGCCACTAATAGATTTGTTTCAAATCCCGATACATTTTGTTATTGCCCGGATGCATAGCAAATACAGACTTGTGAGCTTCATCCAGAACTCTTTTCTTTAGCTCCGGAATATCTGGGATACACATTCGGTTTCAAAATCTCAACACTTCGCCTTCAATGTTGAACTCTGCTGTCATGACCCAAACCCGCCCCTATGGGTTAAGGACATAACCGACCAGTAATCCTAAGATTACCTACGACCTCAAACCAAAACAGACGTAACTCAACAGAGTAAAGGGGCCAAACGGAAGCAGTAATTAAAAACTTTGTCCATAGAGCCGTGCTTAAATGCACTCCAAGCAACCCATACACATATGCGTTAATAACCACATCAAAAGTACAGTTCCAAAAATTCTTTACACACAGGATCATCCAAAACGAGTCAACCCATGACTGACTATCTACAAATATACATGAAGTCCTTGCCGACAAGACAAAAGGGTAAATACATAACAAAATGGCAAGGATGGGTCTCATGCGTGAGACACAAGGTTGACTCCTCAAAACTCATGTTGTTCCTGGCAAACTTCACTGGGGCTGGGTTTGTGCATCTCTTGGCTCACCTACAAACACATGAATGAGTGTGAGCGATAGCCCAGTAAATAATATCAAATACAGCATTTACATAACATTGTAGAACAACATATTCCAAACGGCCTTGAGCCCAATTCATATTTCTATTTAACAGATATATATAACTAAATACAATTCAAGTGACTGCAATTCCAAATATTTCGGCCTTTGGCCTATTCAGATTTCCATTCTTGTCAAACGGCCTTCGGCCCATTCGATTATGTTAAAACGGCCTTCGGCCCATTCGATTATGTCAAAACGGCCTTTGGCCCAATCATGTATGTCAAAACGGCCTTTGGCCCACACATTCGTATCAAAACGGCCTTTGGCCCACACATTCGTATCAAAACGGCCTTTGGCCCCTTCATTTATGTCAGAACGGCCTTCGGCCCACTCATTTATGTCAAAACGACCTTGGGTCCATTCATGTTTAACAAAACGACCTTTGGTCCATTCATGTTTAACAAAACGACCTTTGGTCCATTCATGTTTGTCTTACATCCACAATCCCAATTAGCAATTCGTAAGCTTATAAGGGAATAAACAATTGGACATTCACAAGCATTCATATATCGATATTACTCACAGTGATCGGCTTGCGGATTTGCCCTGGAGCTTGACCCTACACATTTCATGAACACAAAAGGGTCATCAATAATTCCATCCGTTCCTTAGTTCACATAATCCTCTTTAGGCCTTATTTTAATCTCATTAACTCATTTACCGTGCTTAATATATGCCTAAGAGTGCTCACAAGTGAAAGAGAACGGAAAACGAAACACAGAATGTATGAACACAATTTCAGAAAACAGGGTCCCCGCTCGAGCGTCAACTTCCCCGCTCGAGCGGACCCCTAAGGCCTGCAAAAGTACTGGATAGGTGAAATTTACGCTTGATCGTCCAATATAGCGCTCGAGCGAAAGGCCTCTCAACATAGCTCCCCGCTCGAACGTGAACTTACCAGCTCGAGCGGACTCTATGTCTGCAAAAAGTACTGGATGCATCATTTTTATGCTCGAGCGCGAGCTAGGACGCTCGAGCGGAAGTTCATCCTCCATGATCCCCGCTCGAGCGTGAAATGCCCCGCTCGAGCGGACACCATGCCTACAAGAACAAAATACTGGGAACTCGAAATCCCCGCTCGAGCGTGAACTTCCCCGCTCGAGCGGACATCAAAATTCTGGGTTTCCCAGATTGTGTTCTTGAGCTCCAATTCAATTTTCCAGCTACACTTCTTGCATGCAATGGCTCAAATTACACATTTACACATGTTAACATGCTACCAATACAAGATTACAACATTAGGAAGCTCCATTTCTATTATTTACATGCATGTCTCAAATCAATCCAAATTCATCACCAACATATCAAATTCCAACATGCAAAGCTCATTCTTTCATGATCTACTCTTGCATGTAAGAAATACACATTATTCACAACTTATTTGGTGAAGAGATGGTCATACACATGGATTTCATTCAACTTCAACATAGATCACATACATTAAACTCAAACATGGAGAATCATGGCAATTTCATACATGCATGCTCATATTAAGTTTCAATTCAACAAATCCAACACAAATTTCTTTTCAATCTTACTCTTGATCACCAAATTAGCTTGAACACACAAAATTACAACTATAATGCACGAATTACTCACCTAGAAGCTTTGATCTTCTAAGCTCTAGCCAATTCTTGAGCTAAATCTCTAAAATGTCCAAGTCTAGAGCCCAAATTACATAAGTCCCTCCCTTCCTCTCTCAATAGCCGGCTCTCTCTCTCTCTCTCTCTCTCTCTCGAGTTACATTCAGTCCAAATGAACTAAAAGAGGGAAGTTGGGTGTATAAAGCCTTGACAACAAAACCCACTAAGGCCATTTTAATAATAATAAAGTATTGGGCTCTAATTTAACAATTTAATCCATTTAATCTGACCAGATCAATTTCTAATTAAATTTCACCGTAGGCTCTAAAAATTACGCTAATCACAAAGGCGTAATCAATTTCGGGTTCTGTGGCCGATAAGGCCCTCAATTTAATTTCCAAAGCGGATTATTCAAACAGATATTCCTACGGTGAACAGATAGAATTCAAAATCACATATTCACATAATGGACACAAAATCATGCTAAAACATAATCATACTCAAATTAAGGACCAATTAGCATATACGGAACAGGGGTATCACAGTCTTCCCCCTTTAGGAAGTTTGGTCCTCCAAACTTAAGTTACCTTCGTCGGGAAACAAATGTGGATAGCGTAGTCGCATTTCCTCCTCTTTTTCCCACGTGGCATCCGCCATAGTGTTTCCATTCCACTTTCACCATTGGGATGGATTTGCTTCTCAATTGTTTCACTTGCCGTCAACAATTCGTTCCGGCCATTCAGCATATTCCATATTTTCATCAATAGCAACCCGGTGATAATCAATCACATGAAACGGGTCTCGGAGGTAACCCCTCAACATCGACACATGAAACACATTATGGATTTGCTCGAATCCCGGTGGAAAGCAACTCTATAAGCAACTGGACCAAGCCTCTCCAAAATTTGAAACGGCCCAATGTAACGGGGCGACAACTTGCCCTTTTTCCCAAATCTGACTTGGCCTTTCATCGGAGAAACACGGATGAACACATGGTCACCAACCTCATACTCAAGAGGTCTTCTCCGAACGTCTGCATAATTCTTTTGTCGGTCCTGAGCTGTTTTGAGCCTTTGGCGAATAGTCTTGATTTTCTCAGAAGTGTCTTGCACAATTTCTGGCCCAAGCAAAGCTCTATCCCCGACCTCTGTCCAACAAATAGGTGATCTACACCTCCTACCATACAAAGCCTCGTATGGTGCCATACCGATGCTGGAGTGGAAGCTGTTATTATAGCAAATTCTGCAAGTGGCAAATAATCTTCCCAACTCCCCTGAAAATCCAAAGCACACATGCGAAGCATATCTTCCAAAGTCTGTATCATTCGTTCTGACTGCCCATCTGTCTGTGGGTGGAATGCAGTACTGAACCTTAGTTCTATTCCCATAGCTTCCTGTAAACTCTTCCACAATCTAGATACAAATTTCGGATCTCTATCCGACACAATAGACACTGGAACTCCGTGTAAACGGACAATCTCATCAACGTAAATGGTAGCCAATCTATAAGCAGTAAATGTAGTTTTGACAGGCAGAAAATGTGCAGATTTAGTCAGTCTATCAACTACAACCCAAACAGAATCCATACCTCGAAGTCCGAGGTAGGCCGACAACGAAATCCATAGTCACATGTTCCCACTTCCATTCAGGAATAGGGAGAGGTTGAAGTAGACCGCCTGGTTTCTGATGTTCAGCCTTAACTTGCTGACACTGAAGGCACTTGGACACATATTCTGCAATCTCTTTCTTCATTTTAGGCCACCAATAGGTTTGTTTCAAATCCCGATACATTTTATTGTTACCCGGATGCATAGCAAATACGGATCTGTGGGCTTCATCTAAAACCCTCTTCTTTAGTTCCGGATATAGGGACACATATTCGTTTCGGAATTTCAACATTTCATTCTCAATGCTAAACTCTGCTTTTGGCTTGTCTCAAATTCATCAATTACCTTTCTGAGGAACTCATCTTTTTCTGTTTCTGCTTGATTTCATCAACAATTGCCGGCTCGGCTGTAATAGCGGCTATCAATCCGCCCTGTTCACATACTACCACTTCAATTTCAGACTTCTCAAAGTCTTGCAAAATTCCCTTTGTTCAGTGAGCAAACAAGCCATACTCCCTGTTGATTTTCTGCTCAAGGCATCAGCCACTGTATTAGCTTTCCCGGGTGATACTGAATCTCTAGATCGTAATCTTTTATCAGTTCAGCCATCTTCTCTGTCGCATATTCAACTCTTTCTGCGTGAAGAAGTATTTCAGGCTCTTATGATCCGTGTAGACTTCACACTTTGCCCCATACAAATAATGCCGCCAGATTTTCAAAGCAAAAACAACTGCGGCCAATTCTAGGTCATGTGTTGGATAATTCTTCTCATGTGGCCTCAACTGTCGGAGGCGTAAGCAATAACCTTTCCGTTCTGCATTAACACACAACCCAAACCCTTATAAGACGCATCACTGAAATACAAAATTTTCCGTACCTGAAGGTAATGTCAAAATTGGTGCAGTAGTCAATCTCGTCTTCAATTCATGAAAGGCTGATTCTCTTTCATTGTTCCACTCAAATGGTTGCCCTTTACGTGTCAATTGGGTAAGAGGCACAGCTAATTTCGAAAAGTCCTTCACAAACCTCCTGTAGTACCCAGCAAGCCCATGAAACTGCGAACTTCTGTCACATTAGTCGGTGTAGGCCAATTCACAATTGCCTCTATTTTCTGCGGGTCCACTGAAATTCCTTCCTTGTTGATCACATGCCCTAAGAAAACAACTTCATCCAACCAAAACTCACATTTCTTTAGTTTAGCAAATAATTTCTTTCCCGAAGTATTTGTAAAACAGTCCTCAAATGATGTTCATGTTCAAGTCTATCTTTAGAGTATATCAAAATATCAATGAAGACTACAACAAACTCATCAAGGTAGGTTTTAAAAATTCTATTCATTAAGTCCATAAATGCTGCCGGAGCATTAGTCACTCCAAATGGCATAACAAGAAACTCAAAATGACCATACCTCGTTCTGAATGCGGTTTTCTCAACATCCTCTGCCTTAACTTTCAGCTGATGATACCCGGATCTCAAATCAATCTTAGAAAACACCTGTGATCCCTGCAACTGGTCAAATAAATCATCAATACGGGGGGGTATTTGTTCTTTATCGTTACCTTGTTCAATTCCCGATAATCGATGCACAGACGCAAAGTACCATCCTTCTTTTTCACAAAAGCACCGGTGCACCCCAAGGCGAAGTGCTAGGCCGGATAAACCCCTTATCAAGCAGGTCTTGCAACTGTTCTTTCAATTCTTCATTCGGCAGTAGCCATTCTGTAGGGAGTTTTAGAAATAGGCTGGGTGCCTGGCACAGTCTCAATAGTAAACTCTATCTCCCTGTCTACCAATTCCCCTGGTAATTCATTTGGGAACACATCTGGGAATTCTCTAACAATAGGAATATCATTCAATTCAACATTCACAGTTGTTCAGTCAACACATAGCACAGATAACCCTGGCACCCTTTCCTGATCAGTTTACATGCTTTCATTGCAGATATCAAATAAGGTGGAGGCACTACCCCATTACCCACAAACACAATTTCTTTTTGTTCTGGTGGTTTAAATACAACCCTTTTTGTCACACAATCTATGGTGGCACAATACTTGGTCAACCAATCCATGCCCAAAATTACATCAAAATGTCTAAAGTTCAAGGGCAATAAATCTACATATAAGGTAGCATCCTCAATATGCATGTCACAAAACCGATATATATAGTCACATAACACAGATTCCCCCGATGGAGCAGACACACACAACAAATATGGCAACAACTCTAGGGGTCTTTTCAGTCTAGATGCAAATGTGTATGTCACAAATGAGTGTGTTGATCCAGAATCAATTAATACAAAGGCATCCTGATTACATATTGAAATAGTACCTGAGACAACGGCATTGGCATTCCGTGTATCGCCTGGAACAAGTGCAAAAACTCTCCCCTGTCTCACTGTCTCCCCAGTAGTAGCAGATCTCAAAGTATTTCCCGGCTTTGGAACTGATGCAGTTGAACCAGCTGCTAGTTTCCCACTGTTCTGATTACACTCTCGGGCTATATGCCCTTGTTTCCCACACTTGAAACAGGCTCCTGATGCACGGTAACAGACTCCACGGTGCCTTTTGCTACAATGTTGCACATGGGAGCTGTGTCTCGGGAAGAATTTGAAGTAGTTGAGGAGCCCGTGTTTTGCTTTTTCAGAAATTTCTTCTTCGAAAAGAAGCCTTGCCTTTTGTTACCTTTCCATTCTGTTACTGGCTTAGCTTGTCTAGCTATTAGCCTCTGATATGATGGCCCTGTCAAGCACCCCAATGTAGGTTCCAACTTTAGACATTCACCCTCTCTAGGATGTCACTGCGGAGTCCACCTTCAAATGTCTTGCCTTCTTATAATCGGTGTCAATACGTGTGGTGCAAACCTGGCCAATTCAGTGAACTTGGCCTCATACTCAGCCACTGTCATGCTATCTTGCTTGAGTTCCATGAACTCGGCTACTTTCCTATCCCGAACACATTGCGGGAAGTACTTGTCATAAAAGATCTCCAAAATTTCACCCAGTCAACATCCTTATGATTTTCTCGCATCAACATCCACCATCTTCTTGCTTCGTCTTCTAGCATAAAAGTGGCTAGAAGCACTTTCTGAGTCTCTGAACAGGGGAACACTTCAAATATTTCTCAATGCCGAGGACCCACGCTTCGGCTTTCAACGGATCTAATCCCCCGTGGAACTGTGGTGGTTTCATTTTCTTGAATTCCTTGGTGAGAGCTATAATCCGGTCATCATTTTGATTATCTGGCACGGGTGGTGCCGGAGGTGGAGGTGGCGGGTGTGGTTGCTGCCACTCCTGTTGCTGTCTCAAAGCTTCTGCCATTTCTTGGATCAATCTTTCCATTCTGTCTATCTGGCAGTAGAGACTCCTCTATCTCATCACCTCTGGTTCTCACCATCTGATTAAACTTGCATTATATTTTATACAAAAGGTACAAAAGTATGCTCATACTAAGGAACACACGCTTTCACTTAATGGTAATGCAAGTAGTTCGTAACTCATAGCACATAATTACACAAATCAAAACACTTAAGCATATTCTTGATGCTTCCAAAGTTCATATCAAAAGAGTTAAGCACATTATCAATGCCTCCAAATCCATATTTTATACAAAAGGTACACAAGTGTGCATATACCAAGAAGCACATACGTTCAGATAATTTGCAATGCACGTATTTCACAATTTATAACATATAATTGTTCATATCAAACCTTTAGGCATATAATCAGTGCTTCCAAATTCATATTTGTCACATGAATGCATCCTAGATATTATCTAGACGCTTATTGCTCTTTTTGGACAAGTGTGTGAGTTATTAACTCGTGCTCTGATACCACTCTGTCATGACCCAAACCCGCCCCTATGGGTTAAGGACATAACCGGCCAGTAATCCTAAGATTACCTACGGCCTCAAACCAAAACAGACGTAACTCAACAGAGTAAAGGGGCCAAACGGAAGCAGTAATTAAAAACTTTGTCTATAGAGCCGTGCTCAAATGCACTCCAAGCAACCTATGCGTTAATAACCACATCAAAAGTACAGTTCCAAAAATTCTTTACACACAGGATCATCCAAAACGAGTCAACCCATGACTGACTATCTACAAATATACATGAAGTCCTTGCCGACAAGACAAAAGGGTAAATACATAACAAAATGGCAAGGATGGGTCTCATGCGTGAGACACAAGGTTGACTCCTCAAAACTCATGTTGTTCCTGGCAAACTTCACTGGGGTTGGGTTTGTGCATCTCTTGGCTCACCTACAAACACATGAATGAGTGTGAGCGATAGCCCAGTGAATAATATCAAATACAGCATTTACATAACATTGTAGAACAACATATTCCAAACGGCCTTGAGCCCAATTCATATTTCTATTTAACAGATATATATATAACTAAATACAATTCAAGTGACTGCAATTCCAAACATTTCGGCCTTTGGCCCATTCAGATTTCCATTCTTGTCAAACGGCCTTCGGCCCATTCGATTATGTCAAAACGGCTTTCGGCCTATTCGATTATGTCAAAACGGCCTTCGGCCCATTCGATTATGTCAAAACGGCCTTTGGCCCAATCATGTATGTCAAAACGGCCTTTGGCCCATACATTCGTATCAAAACGGCCTTTGGCCCCTTCATTTATGTCAGAACGGCCTTCGGCCCACTCATTTATGTCAAAATGACCTTGGGTCCATTCATGTTTAACAAAACGACCTTTGGTCCATTCATGTTTAACAAAACGACCTTTGGTCCATTCATGTTTGTCTTACATCCACAATCCTAATTAGCAATTCGTAAGCTTATAAGGGAATAAACAATTGGACATTCACAAGCATTCATATATCGATATTACTCACAGTGATCGGCTTGCGGATTTGCCCTGGAGCTTGACCCTACACATTTCATGAACACAAAAGGGTCATCAATAATTCCATCCGTTCCTTAGTTCACATAATCCTCTTTAGGCCTTATTTTAATCTCATTAACTCATTTACCGTGCTTAATATATGCCTAAGAGTGCTCACAAGTGAAAGAGAACGGAAAACGAAACACAGAACGTATGAACACAATTTCAAAAAACAGGGTCCCCGCTCGAGCGTCAACTTCCCCGCTCGAGCGGACCCCTAAGGCCTGCAAAAGTACTGGATAGGTGAAATTTACGCTCGATCGTCCAATATAGCGCTCGAGCGAAAGGCCTCTCAACATAGCTCCCCGCTCGAACGTGAACTTACCAGCTCGAGCGGACTCTATGTCTGCAAAAAGTACTGGATGCATCATTTTTATGCTCGAGCGCGAGCTAGGACGCTCGAGCGGAAGTTCATCCTCCATGATCCCCGCTCAAGCGTGAAATGCCCCGCTCGAGCGGACACCATGCCTACAAGAACAAAATACTGGGAACTCGAAATCCTCGCTCGAGCGTGAACTTCCCCGCTCGAGCGGACATCAAAATTCTGGGTTTCCCAGATTGTGTTCTTGAGCTCCAATTCAATTTTCCAGCTACACTTCTTGCATGCAATGGCTCAAATTACACATTTACACATGTTAACATGCTACCAATACAAGATTACAACATTAGGAAGCTCCATTTCTTATATTATTTACATGCATGTCTCAAATCAATCCAAATTCATCACCAACATATCAAATTCCAACATGCAAAGCTCATTCTTTCATGATCTACTCTTGCATGTAAGAAATACACATTATTCACAACTTATTTGGTGAAGAAATGGTCATACACATGGATTTCATTCAACTTCAACATAGATCACATACATTAAACTCAAACATGGAGAATCATGGCAATTTCATACATGCATGCTCATATTAAGTTTCAATTCAACAAATCCAACACAAATTTCTTTTCAATCTTACTCTTGATCACCAAATTAGCTTGAACACACAAAATTACAACTATAATGCAAGAATTACTCACCTAGAAGCTTTGATCTTCTAAGCTCTAGCCAATTCTTGAGCTAAATCTCCAAAATGTCCAAGTCTAGAGCCCAAATTACATAAGTCCCTCCCTCTCTCTCTCAATAGCCGGCTCTCTCTCTCTCTCTCTCTCTCTCTCGAGTTACATTCAGTCCAAATGAACTAAAAGAGGGAAGTTGGGTGTATAAAGCCTTGACAACAAAACCCACTAAGGCCATTTTAATAATAATAAAGTAGTTGGGCTCTAATTCAACAATTTAATCCATTTAATCTGACCAGAGTCAATTTCTAATTAAATTTCACCGTAGGCTCTAAAAATTACGCTAATCACAAAGGCATAATCAATTTCGGGTTCTGTGGCCGATAAGGCCCCCAATTTAGTTTCCAAAGCGGATTATTCAAACAGATATTCCTACGGTGAACAGATAGAAACTCAAAATCACATACATTCACATAATGAGACATAAAATCTCGCTAAACACATAATCATACTCAAATTAAGGACCAATTAGCATATTACGGAACAGGGGTGTCACATCTGCCTTCGGACTTGTCTCAAATTCATCAATCACTTTCTTGAGGAATTCATCATCTTTTTATTTCTGTTTAATCTCATCAATGATTGCCGGTTCGGCTAAAATAGCGGCTATCAATCCGCCCTTTTCACATAATACCACTCCAATTTCAGACTTCTCAAAATCTTGCAAGATTTCCTTTTGTTCAATAAGCAAACAAGCCAAATTTCCCAATGATTTTCTACTCAAGGCATCAGCAACTGTATTGGCCTTCCCAGGGTGATATTGGATTTCAAGATCATAATCCTTTATCAGTTCAAGCCATTTCCTCTGCCGCATATTTAGCTCTTTTTGTGTAAAAAAGTATTTCAGGCTCTTGTGATCTGTGTAGACTTCACATTTTGCTCCGTACAAATAGTGCCGCCAGATTTTTAGAGCAAACACAACTGCGGCCAATTCTAAGTCATGTGTTGGGTAGTTCTTCCCATGTGGCCTCAACTGCCGAGAGGCGTAAGCAATTACCCTTCCGTTCTGCATTAGTACACAACCCAAACCTTTATAAGATGCATCACTGAAAATTACAAAGTTTTTCGTACCTGTGGGCAATGTCAATATTGGTGTAGTGGTCAATCTCATTTTCAGTTCGTGAAAGGCAGATTCTCTTTTGTCATTTCATTCAAATGGTTGCCCTTTGCGTGTCAATTGGGTAAGAGGTACAGCTATCCTTGAAAAGTCTTTCACAAACCTCCTGTAATACCCGGCTAAGCCCATGAAATTGCGGACCTCTGTTACATTTGTCGGTGTAGGCCAATTCACAATTGCCTCTATTTTCTGCGGGTCCACTGAAATCCCCTCTTTGTTGATAACATGCCCTACGAAAATAACTTCATCCAACCAAAACTCACACTTTTTTAGTTTAGCAAATAATTTCTTTTCTCTAAGTGTTTGTAGGACAGTTCTCAAATGATGTTCATGTTCAAGTCTATTCTTGGAGTATATCAAAATGTCATTAATAAAAGCCACAACAAATTCATCAAGGTAGGTTTTAAAAATTCGATTCATTAAGTCCATAAATGCTGCCGGAGCATTAGTTACCCCAAATGGCATAACAAGAAATTCATAATGGCCATACCTTGTTCGAAACGCAATTTTCTCAACATCTTCTGCTTTCACTTTCAACTGATGATACCCGGACCTCAAATCAATTTTGGAAAACACTCGTGATCCCTGTAACTGGTCAAGCAGGTCATCAATACAGGGTAGGGGGTATTTATTCTTTATCGTTACCTTGTTCAATTCTCAGTAGTCAATGCACAAACGCAAGGTTCCATCTTTCTTTTTCACAAACAACACTGGTGCACCCCATGGTGAAGTGCTAGGCCGGATAAACCCTTTGTCAAGCAGGTCTTGCAACTGTTCTCTCAGTTCTTTCATTTCAGCAGTAGCCATTCTGTAGGGAGTTTTAGAAATAGGCTGGGTGCCTGGCATAATTTCAATCGTAAACTCTATCTCCCTGTCCACCAATTCCCTTGGTAATTCATTTGGAAACACATCTGGAAATTCTCTAACAATAGGGATACTGTTCAATTCAACATTCACAGATTGTTCAGACAACACATAATACAAATTACCCTGGCACCCTTTTCTGATCAGTTTACATGCCTTCATTGCAGATATTAAATAAGGTGGAGGTACTACCCCGTTACCCGCAAACATAATGTCTTCCTGTTCTGGTGGTCTAAACACAACCCGTTTTGTCACACAATCAATGGTGGCACAATATTTAGTTTACCAATCCATGCCCAAAATTATATCAAAGTGCCTAAAGTTCAAGGGCAACAAATCCATATACAGAATAGCATTCCCAATTCGCATGTCACAAAAACGATATATAGATTCACACAATACAAATTCCCCGGATGGAGCAAATACACATAGCAGATATGGCAATAATTTTAGAGGTCTACTCAGTCTAGATGCAAATGCACATGTTACAAAAGAGTGTGTTGATCCAGAGTCAATTAACACAAAAGCATCCTGATTACATATAGAAATAGTACTTGAGACGACCGCGTTAGCATTCTGTTGAGCTGGCAGCTAATAGTATTTCCCGGCTTTGGAATTGATGCCATTGAGCTGGAAAACTGTAGATCTCATAGTATTTCCTGGCTTTGGAATTGATGCCGTTGAGTTGGCAGCTAATTTTCCACTGTTTTGATTACAGTCTCTGGCCATATGTCCTTGTTTACCACATTTAAAACAGGCTCCTGACACACGGTAACAAACCCCACGATGCCTTTTACTACAAATATTACACATTGGGGACGTATCTCGGGAAGAATTAGAAGTACTCGAGGAGCCCGTATTCTGCTTCTTCAAAAATTTCTTCTTCGAAAAGAAGCCTTGTCTCTTACTACCTTTCCAGTCTGTCGTTGGTTTAGCCTGTCTAGCTATATTAGCTTATGACATTATGGCCCAGTCTAGTACCCCAATATAGGTTTCCAGCTTCAGGACATTTACCCTTTCTAGAATATCACTTCGAAGCCCACCTTCAAAATGTCTCGCTTTCTTGTAGTCAGTATCGATCACATGTGGTGCAAACCTGGCCAACTCAGTGAATTTGGCCTTATACTCAGCTACTGTCATGCTGTCTTGTTTGAGTTCCATGAACTCCGATACTTTCCTGTCACGGACACACTGAGGGAAGTACTTATCATAGAAGACTTCCAGGAATTTTGCCCAGCCAATGTCTTTATGATTCTCACGCATTAACATCTACTATCTTCTTGCTTCATCTTCTAGCATAAAGGTGGCTAAAGGCACTTTCTATGTCTCTGAACAAGGAAACACCTCAAACAGCTTTTCAATGCCGAGAACCCATGCTTCGGCCTTTAATGGATCTAATCCCCCATGAAATTGTGGCAGTTTCATTTTCTTAAACTCTTTGGTGAGAGCTATTATCCGGTCATCATTCTGTAAGTCTGGCACGGGTGGTGCCGGAGGTGGAGGTTGTGGTTGTTGCCACTGTTGTTGTTGCCTCAATGTCTCTGCCATTTCCTGAATCAATCTTTCCATTCTATCCATTCTGGCAGTAAAAGACTCCTCTATCTCATCACCTCTTGTTCTCACTATCTAATTAAACTTGCATTATACTCTATACAAAAGATTCACATATATGCATATACTAAAGAGCATACATATTCAAATAATTTGCAATGCAAGCAAATCACAACTTATAACACATAATCGTCCACATTAAAATATTTAAGTGTATTCTCGATGCTTTCAGATTCATACTTATCACATGAATGCATCCTAGATCTTTTCTAGATGCTTATTGCTCATTTGGACAAGTGTGTGAGTTATTAACTCGTGCTCTGATACCACTCTGTCATGACCCAAACCCGCCCCTATGGGTTAAGGACATAACCGGCCAGTAATCAAGGGATTACCTACGGCCTCAAACCAAACAAGACATATCTCATCAGAGTAAATGGGCCAAACGGAAGCAAATTTAAAACTTTTGTCCATAGAGCTGTGCTTACATGGCACATCATGACCATCCATATATATATATACCTGTTAATAACTTACATTAGAGGAATAACAACACAAAGTTCTGTACATACACAGGATCATTCAGGTCTTAGTCAGCCTAGCCAAAACTTATATACAAAAGTAATCCGATGTTTTCTCCAATATAACAAAACTATGTCAAAAGAACAAATGAGGTGAAGACAAGTCTCGTGCGTAAGACGTTTGGGCTGGCTCTCCAAAACCTTGACTATTTCTTACATATTTCACCGAGGTTGGGTTTGGACGTCCCTTGGCTCACCTACATAGACATGAATGAGCGTGAGCGAAAGCCCAGTGAATAATATCAAATAAGGAAGGTACATGAACAATTTTTGAAACAGTTACATCAGACGGTGTAGACGCGCCCCCGAGGGCCTCATGCTACAGTTCGGACTCAAATTGTCACGATTCTGAATCTAGTCTCACAAAGTGCAATGCAAGACCGATAAATCACCAAAGAGTCCAAATCCGGCAAATCGTTTTGGAAAACTGATTTTTGTAAAGAAGTGCCAAACATGGACTGCTTTGCCAGATACAGAGTCACCACCTAAATATTTTATTTTGGGGGAATTTAGGAAACCCTGACTCGTTGCCTAAGGCCACGTGTCCGTCATCACCAAAGTTGCCTCGGCTCGGGAACTTGGATACGATTGGGGAAGGTCAGCTATGAGCACCCCCGCTCGCCCGATCAAAGATCGGCCACTACTAAACATGATATCTAGTTTTTGAAAACACATGTGTTCTTAGTCCGATTATTAAACCTAGAATTACTATGTGATGCGCACAGCAAAACAAGTATAGACTAGATCGCCTAATTTGGAACAAAGCATCGCATATCCGTTTGTTTGGAAAATGGTTTGAAGTTTGCTACTCGTAAGTAGGCTAAAATGCGAATTTCAATGAATTGTTCCAATTCAGGTAATCCAACCTTCACCCACAGGCATTCAGGCAGTTATATCAACTAAGCAAATAGCCTCATGGCAAGCATGCTTTCATGGTAGCAATGACACACATGTAGTATGCTAAAGCATAAAAGCTTACCTAGTACTCCGAGCCAAAACAGAAGCTAGTTAGTAATCAAATGCATGATCCTAGCTATGTTGAGATGGCTAATGCAACACATGCAAAATGCAACTAGAAATAGGCTTGGCTATCCTAAAATGGCATATAAGATGCAGCAATTGATAAATGTATTCAACTTGGAATTGAAATACAATGCAGTTAGTATGATGCGCCGAGCCCGGTGCATACAAGATAGATGAATGGATGCAAACATACAAAGCATAAGTATGCTAATCGAAACATGACCTAAAACTAACCAACAAAAGCGGGTAAGTAAAAGGGAGAAAGACGTGGGGTTGGAAGATATGCACACACGCACGCACACTTATTACAAAATTGGCCCTCTTGACGGAGGGTCCGAATAAATAATACATGCTAACTAATTAACTAACTAACAAGCAAATTAATTATTACATAACCAAAAAATGAATAACTAGCTACAACTAATTATTACAAAACTTAATTAATTAACAAATTAATTAATTACATCACAAATTGAAGCTAACTAACAAGTAAGCAATTTAAACAATGCTGCCTCAGCAAGTTGAAGAAGGTGAACATGCATGTTCGGTTCCTGTCCCGGTAAGCTCTTCGGTTGCTCTCAAGAGACTCTGTCTGCAGGGTGTCCTTGAGACCTTGCTGGTGGAACTTACCAAAACCAGTCTGGGGAATGCATCAGTGGCCTGCCCGCCATGGGGAGCTGCTGTCGACCACCTGCCAGCCAAAGATGGTACACTGCCGGCCAAGGATGAGGAGGTGCTGGCCATATGTAGGGCACTACCGGCCACTGATGTGCTGGGACACCAAGCTGCAATAGAGCACAAAATAGAGAAAATAGAGGGTCTCCTAAGGGTATGTATGCACTATGCCACTCCATATCACCTCAAAACATCAAGGGAGAGGCATAATCGGATCCACGACCATCAATCACGCATCCCGATGATGGCCAAAGATCCAACTTGTGCAAATCAATATGAAATGAATGCACAAATAAACACATAAGTGCCTAGAACTCTATCATGGATAATCAAGAGTGTCGGCGACTGAGAATTGAGGCACGTTTCATCACTTGAAGTATGAAACGTTCCTCGTTTCTCGTGCTCGGATTAACACTTAATCCAAACAACAATGCAATGCAAGGATGGCATACACAATGCTAACTTGAACATGCAATCATGCAATATGACTTAAGCATGCAAAATGCAGTGTAATAAACATGCAACAACGTGTAATGGAACTAGCATACGACAACATGCAATGTACCAAGTATGTAATAAACATGCAACAACATGTAATGGAACTA
Organism: Camellia japonica; assembly: GCA_030407325.1. NCBI lineage: Eukaryota > Viridiplantae > Streptophyta > Magnoliopsida > Ericales > Theaceae > Camellia > Camellia japonica. The sequence continues at coordinate 2,208,400 of JAPPVO010000013.1, forward strand.
GCATGCGACAACATGCAAAGATGGAGCAAGCATACAACAATATGCAAGGCAAGCGCGCAACAACATGCAAGGGATGGACTTAAACCAAAATAGGCAGACCTCAGATATACCCAAATCAGTGGCCATTATGTGTTGAAATGATGACACAAAATGCTAGACAAGCATGCATGCCAATGGGCCCAAGAATTAAGGCATAAAGATGCAACTCTTAAGCACACTTGAGGAGTAATAAGCATGGATATGTGACAGCACCCTAAGATCTGAAATCTCATGTAAATTGATGCCAAATCAACTCAACAATGCAAGTATGGCATGTTAGGATGCTCAAAGCTCAAAATAAGTAAAGGGACTTAAGCCATGGCCATACAAAGCAAGCCCCAAAGGGCCAAGGAGACCTAAAACAGTCCCAAGGCAGGTCCAAACAAGACCAAAAACAAGCTCGAAGCTAGCCAACGCAAGCTAGAACATAAGGCCAAAACAAGGAGCATGCAAGGCTACAAAAGAGGTAATGCACTACACCTATCGAAACCAAACATGGCATGACTTGGACAACATAAAACAGAGTTACATCATGGTATAACAAGACCAAAAATGCACTGATATGAAGCCAAAGGCTTAGGCTTAATGGCATGCACAAAAGTTCATTCTTGAGGCATAAAGAGCCAAGCCTCCAAGGCATTAAAAGCATGTCAATGCAAGTGTATGACTACATTTCATGGACTGAAATAACATTTGAAATGATGGCAAAGCATGCAAACATCACATGTATGGCATGGTAGGGGCTTCAAAACCCAAGGCTAGCCTAAGCATTTACACTATAGCTATACAAAGCATGAGTGATATGGCCATGGCAGCCTAAAACAGTGTTAAAAAACCTAAAAATAAGAACAAAATCATGCTGGAGCAAAGCCAAAATATGCTAGGATGATGAGTCAAAACATCATGCACATAAAGCTAGTAAGCAAGATTTGTTCTACAAGTATATGGAGCATGCAAAATACAACCAAACCAGTAAAAGATAGAGTCATGACATGCCAAATGATGACCAAAAACCTACTGAAATGGACTCAACATAAGCTAGAATGACATGCTAAAGCAAGAAGCATACAAGACTAGTTTATGGGATTTACACTACAAGTGTAAGATGCATGCATGGAGTGACAAAACCAACCCAAAACAGATCTAAGGCATGGTAAAACATCACCAAAAACCTACTGAAATGGAGCCAGCACATGCAAGAAGAACATGCTACTTTGTAAGGCTATGAATGGGATTACACTGTACATGTAAGATGAATGCAAAATATGACCAAACCAGCCATGGACAGACTTAAGGCAGGTCCTAAAAGTCACAAAAAATGGCCTGAACCAAGCCTCAAAAATACATAGAGGCATGCTCCTTTGGAAGGCCAAAAATGCAAGCAAACAAGAACCAAAAGAGAGGGGGCCACCCCCTCTGATTTGAGGCCTCAAAACCTCATGCCTACCATTGAAAATCCAATAGATTTCAGTGGTTAGAAGGCCAAACCAAGGCTAGCTCGGAGGCCTTAAGGCATGGCTCAAAACAAGGCCAAACAAGGCCAACAAGAGAGTTGAAGACCCTCAACAGCCAAAAGACCTTAAACAACCACAAAAGTACTTAAAAACAAGAATTTTTTCAGTTGAGAGCAAGGCCTAAATCAATATGCAAGAATGGCCAAAATGAGATACAAAAAAGTGCTAAAATGGGGAAGATACTTACCCTTGAAGTCCAACTTCGAAACCAGCAACTTCAGGGGATAAAACCTCACTTTCAGAGCTCGAGAAGTCCTCCCAAGAACCTCAATCCAATGGTGGTGGTGTATCTCTATGTGTTGTAGTGTAGAAGTGTAAGGAAAATGGACTTTAAGGCACAAATAAACAACAAAATATAGAGAGAGAGGGATATTTCTTCTCCAAAGAGCTGAACCTCTGCTAAGGAGAGAGGCTCTCTCCTTATATAGAAGAAAAGCAATGCAAAGCTTCTTCAAGAAGCTTGGCAAGAGTTTCATCCCTCCATACACGTGTATGGAGGATAGATAAAAGGATTCCAGCTGGCTCAAAAGATCTGGAGTAAAACCAGCTGAGAGAGGGGTTCTGTCGGCCATCAGTGATGGCCGGCAGTGGCTTATTGATGGCCGACAGGCTCACTCAATGGCCGGCAGAAACAAATCCATGGCCGGCAGTGCACCAGGAGAAAGATGCTGAAAGGACCAAGTCATGGTCCAAGAATGGGGCAGAAAGGATATAGGGTCTGGAAAGCTCGAACCTGTGACGTTCCGCCGCGAAAGTTGAATGCCCGACGAGCAATCGAACTTGTGTCTGGATGTACCTGCAAGCACAACCGAGTCTTGAGGACGGTCAAAAATGGGGTGTCTACAGACGGCCTTGGGCCCAATTCATGTTTCTTTTTAATGTATCAATTGACTAAAGTTTTAGACGTATCAAACGGCCTCGGGCCCAATTAATTCATACCTGACGGCCTTTGGCCCATCCATTCATGTCTAACGGCCTTTTTGGCCCAATCGTTCGTATCCGACGGCCTTTGGCCCAATCGTTCATATCCGACGGCCTTCGGCCCAATCATTCATATCCGACTTTCTTTGGTCCACTCGTTTATACCAAACTATCATTCATGTCAGACGGCCTTTGGCCCAACCATTCATATGTCAGACTATCATTCATGTCAGACGGCCTTTGGCCCAATCATTCGTATGTCAAACTACCATTCATGTCGGACTATCATTCGTGTCAGACTATCATTCGTGTCAGACTATCATTCATATTGGACTATCATTCGTATCAGACTATCATTCGTGTCAGACGGCCTTAGGCCCATTCATTCTTTCATTCATGGCAGACGGCCTTAGGCCCAACCATATGGCATAGCAAACATTTGTCCACAATTCAAATTAACAACTTATAAGACTTATAGGGAAATAAGTAATTGGACAAATAACATACTTCAAAATATCTTTATTAAGATATTACTCACAGTGATCTGCCGGTGGATTTGCCCTCGTGCTTGACCCTACACATTTCATGAACATAATGGGTCACAAACGATTCATTCCGTTCTTAATTCATATATTCCTCTTAGGCTTCATTCTTATCCTTTTAACTCATTTACAATACTTAATGCATGCCTAAGAGTGCTCAGAAATGAAAGAGAACGGAAAATGAAACACAAAACACTTTTACAAAATTCTGAAACAGGGGTCCCCGCTCGAGCGGACCCTCATGGTCTGCAAAAGTACTGGTTACCTCATATTTACGCTTGAGCTGAAGGTCACACTACGTGGCTCTCCGCTCGAGCGTGAATCTCCCCGCTCGAGCGGACATCCATGTCTGCAAAAAGTTCTGGGAGCTCGTATTTCACGCTCGAGCGGCGCTTTCCCCGCTCGAGCAGACATGCCAAATTCTGGGTTTTCCAGCAACCATTTTGAATTTCAAACTTGCATTCAAATCAACATATCTTGCATATTATAACTCAAACTTCACATATACATTTACTAACATGATATAACACCAAATTCATCACATTATGAAGCTCAATGTCATGAATTAACCACATGCATGTCCCAAATTACACCAAACTTATTTCCAACATAACAATTCATGTATTCAAAACTCATACTCTTATGAATTGTACATGCATGTGGGATATAGCTCTCATTCTCAATTTAAATGATGAAGGGATGATCAAAAGCATGAACTCCAATCAAAGATTCAACATGGATCATGTGATACCCCTGTTCTGTAATATGCTAAATTGGTCCTTAATTTGAGTATGATTATGTGTTTAGCATGATTTTATGTGCCATTATGGGAATATATGTGATTTTGGAATTTTATCTGTTCACCGTAGGAATATCTGTTTGAGTAATCTGCTTTGAAAATTTAATTGAGGGCCTTATCGGCCACAGAACCCAAAATTGATTACGCTATTGTGATTGGCATGATTTTTAGAGCCTACGGTGAAGTTTAATTGAAAAATTGATTCGGACCAGATTAAGTTGATTAGGTTGATATATTAGTGCCCAATTGTTTATTATTATTATATTGAATTAGTGGGCTGTTTTGTATAAAGCCTCTTCACTCCCCATCCTCTATTATTCACTTCATTTGGCTGATCAAAAACTCAAAAGGAAAAGAGAGGGTCGGCTAGTGAGAGTGGGAGTGAGGGAATTTGGGATTTTGGCCTCAAAGCTTGATAATTTTGGAGATTTAGCTCAAGGATTGTCTAGAGCTTGAAAGATCAAAGCTTCTAGGTGAGTAACTCTTGAATTATAGTTTGTAATTTTGTGTGTTCAAGCTAAATTGGTGATCAAGAGTGGGATTGAAATGAAATTGGGTTGTATTTGTTAAATTGGAGCCTAATATGTACATGCATGTAAGAAATGGCCAAGAATCTTCATGTTTGAGCACAATGTGTATGATTTGTGTTGAATATTATCTAAAAACCATGTATTGGGACCCCTCTTCACCAATTAAGTTGATATGAAGGCATATTTCTCGCATGCAAGAATGAATCATGTAAGAATAAGCTTCGCATGTTTGAATGTGATGTGTTGATGATGAATTTGGGTTAATTTGAGACATGCATGTAAGTAATGCAAGGAATTGAGCTCCATTGTGATGTGTTTTGGTGTCGATGGCATGTTAGTACAAATATATGTGAGATTGGAGCCTTAGTATGCAAGAAAAATTGGTTGAATGTCAAGTTTGAACTCAAGGGAGTGTTCTGGAAAACCCAGAATTTTCGACGTCCGCTCGAGCGGGGGAAATGCCGCTTGAGCGTAGAAATCGAGCTCCCAGCATTTTTTGCAGACATGGTTCCCGCTCGAACGGGGAAGTTGACGCTCGAGTGGGGAGCTATGTAGACAGGCAGTCCGCTCGAGCGGCTGAGTTCATGCTCGAGCCGGAATTGAGGGCAACCAGTACTTTTGCAGACCTAAGGGTCCGCTCGAGCGGGGAAGTCCACGCTCGAGCGGGGACCCTATTTGCTGAAACCCTGTTTTTGCATTTTATGTTCTGTTTTCCGTTCTCTTTCACTTGCAAGCACTCTTAGACATATGTTAAGCATTGTAAATGAGTTAATGAGATAATAATAAAGCCTAAAGAAGAATACGGGAATTAAAGAACGGATTGAACGGTTAATGACCCTTTTGTGTTCATGAAATGTGTAGGGTCAAGCTCCAGGGCAAATCCACAAGCCGATCACTGTGAGTAATATCGATATTTGAATGCTTGTGAATGTCCAATTGTTTACTCCCTTTGAAGCTTTATGAATTGCTAATTGGGATTGTGGACGTAAGTCTGATATGAATGCATAAATGGACCCAAGGTCGTTTTGACAAGCATAAATGGACCGAGGTCGTTTTGTTAAACATGAATGGACCAAAGGTCGTTTTGATGAACATGAATGGACCAAAGGTTGTTTTGATACGAATGTATGGGCCGAAGGCCGTTTTGACATGAATGAGTGGGCCAAAGGCCGTTTTGAAATGAATGAGTGGGCCAAAGGCCGTTTTGAAATGAATGAGTGGGCCAAAGGCCGTTTTGAAATGAATGAGTGGGCCAAAGACCGTTTTGAAATGAATGAGTGGCCCAAAGGCCGTTTTGAAATACATGATTGGGCCAAAGGCCGTTTTGACATAATCTAATGGGCCGAAGGCCGTTTCATCATGAATGTAAATCTGAATGGGCCAAAGGCCAGTATGTACGGAACTATAGTTACTTGGTTTAAATTACCCTTATATGTGTTAACTACAGATATGAATTGGGCCCAAGGCCGTTTGGAAAATGTTATTCTACGTCTTGTTGCATAAATTCTGTAATTGATATTATTCAGTGGGCTATCGCTCATGCTCATTCATGTCTTTGTAGGTGAGCCAAGAGAAGTCCAGACCCAGCCTCGGTGAAGCCTGTGTAGAACAACCCAAGTTTTGGAGAGTCAGCCCTCGTGTCTCACGCATGAGACCCGTCTTCGCCTTTTTGTTATCTATTTTATGTTGTCATGATGGCGAAGACTTTGTGTAATTCTGTATATAGTTTTGATAGGTTGACTTGGACTTATATGATCCTGTTTGTACAGAACTCATGCTACTATTTTACTGTTGTGAGTTATTAATGTCTATGTATATAATCGTTTTGATGTGCCATGTAAGCACAGCTCTATGGACAAAGTTTTGATTTGCTTCCGCTTGGCCCCCATTAACTCTGTTAAAATACGTTTGGATCCGTTTCAGGCCGTAAGTAATCTCATGATTACTGGCCGGTTACGTCCTTAACCCACGGGGGCGGGCTAGGGTCATGACGGATCATGTCTTTCAAGCTCAAACATACAAATTCATGGCAATTTTCTACATGCATGTGTATATTGACTTCCAATTGATCAAAGCCAACTCATTTTCATCATAATCAATTCAATTCATGTTCTTGATCACCACTCAACTTTGAATTCACCAAGTCACAAACTAAAATCCATGAATTTACTCACCTAGGAGCTTCAAACACTCAAATTCTAGCCAATTCTTGAGTTAATCTTCAAGATTTCCAAGCTTCTTAGTCAAATCTTCAATTGCTTTCCCCCTCTCCCTCTCTAGCCGACCCTCTCTCTCTGTAACGACCCTCATTTTGACTTAACCATGCTTGCATACATACCTGTATGATCTTGTCTTATGATGTTGCCAATCTTGTTTATCTTGTTTTGTCTTGCTTTGTTTGAAGTGTTGCTTGCATGATTTTGTTCCTTGCTTGGTGTGTAGCCGAGGTCACCTTGGGCTTAGTTCACCCTTGAACCTTTGTACTTAGAATTATTTTTGGAACCACTTGGTTGACCTCCATCTTCACCCCGGGCATGTTTGCCGAGATGTCACTATCTCCGCCGAGGTGTTCGGAACCAAGGCCGAGGAGTGTATCATCTAGGCCGAGATGTTTTGCACTTAGTTATCTTTGTCCTTGGGCAGGTATGACCCAGACCGAGGTGTGGCACGCCCAGGCCAAGGTGTAGCACAGCTTAGTCAAGTATCGTCCTCCCTAGCCGATGTCTTTGTTGCCCACTTGCCGATGTGTCTTGCCTTAGCTTGTTGCATACGCTTTGTCATAGATTTGTCTTGTCAATCAGTCACTTTTTGAGTTGAACCAACCCGATAGTGCCACGTGTCCGAGCTGTGTGTTAAGACAGCCAGCAGACCTAGAAACAAATCATTTTGTCTCAAATCTTTGTCTTTAGAGAGAGAGAAGCTCTAGAGGAAGAAGGAAGGAGTTTTAAGAGAGAGAATAGAGTTCCGAGCTTGATCTCCGAGGATCGAACCGTTAGATTTGAGTTTTGAGGTTAGATTCTTGCTCTGCTCTAGTTAATCTTATTGGCTGTCAAGCTGCATTGCATGATTGAATTCGTTTTGCACGCCATGCATTGATTTGAAGTTGGTTCTTGAAGAGAAATGGTGTTCTTGTGTTTTGATGAAAAGCCTCGTTTTGATCCGAAAGTTTGGAACTAGAACCATGTTTTTGTGTTTTGTTCTTGCATGATCTTCTTGTATGGGTACCCAGGACCATGTTTTTGAACTCTTAGCATGAAATCTCAGTTTTTGGAAAAACGAGTTATGATTTTAGCATGCATGTTCTTGATGATCTTGTTCTTTGCATTCTTCAAGGGGGAAACCCAGGTTTTCCCGATTTGTTTTGAATAAGGCCGTCAGGACCACACCTCGGTAGGAAGTGTGGGACCTCGGTAAAGGCTGGTTGGTACCCAGTGTGTGTTTTCACGAGACAAGAAAACAGTGTTTAAACTCCCAGCATGTTTTGCTTTGTTATTGACTTGGATCTGGTGAGAATGCCGAGATCATTTGCATGCATGTAAAGCTTGTTTTGAGAATGTATTTGCCATGTGATTGTAGGACCTTGATCTTTGCTTTGAGCCTACACCGAGAAGAACTATGTGAGTGGTATTTCTAATAAAGCTATGTTATACTGTTTTGATAAATCTTGCTTTGCTTTGTTTTGATGAAATATTTGTTAAGCATGAATGATTAGCTTATTTTGATGTATCAAGTATAAGTTTTGTTTGATGTTATCTTTTAAAAGTCCCTTGTGTTGGAGGACTCTAAACTTTCGTAGTACCAAGTATAAAAGGATACGGTCCTTTTCTTGGAAAGATTTAGTGTTAAAGCAGGCTACGGGCCTAAGTAACACAAGACCATCGTGTTAAAAAGAGCTACGGGCTTAAGTAACACAAGTCCTTGTGCTGGAGGACTATAAACTGTCGCAGTATCTGACTAATCGATTACGGATCGTGCAGTCCTTGTTTGCCACTGACGGTTTACCGCGTGGATTGTTTGTTCGGAAAGCTGGATTTGTGTTTTGCCGATGCAGTAAGCATCCCTTGAGACTTGTAAGATTTGATAGATGAATACGGTGCATCTCTTGATTTGATAAGGTTTGATGTGTTTTTGTTTTGAAAAGACTTCGGCTATATTCATGCAAAACCTTTATTATTTGTACCATTCACTGAGTATCCAAGCTCACCCTCTCTATATATATGTAGGTGATGAGCAGGACGGCGGCGACGCCTAGATATGTTTTGCACAGCTTGTTTTGGATTCATGATTATGTCGGCCTTGTTTTGTATTCATGTCGGCAATGTTGTAATTACGTCGGCAATCTTGAAAATCATGCTTCTTGACTTGTATTCATTGTATTTTGTACATGTCGGCTCGAGAAGCCTTTTGATCAAGATGTAACTTGTATTTTTGTTATTTCAAACTGGTTGTAAAGCTATATCTTGTATGTCATTCCATTTGATTTATGCACGGCTCTTATGGACTACTTGTATTTTGATTTATTGCTTCCGCATTTGTGAGCCCCATATGTATATTATACTCTGATTGTGTGTGATCTTTGTAAGTTGGCCTTCGGTAATCACGGATTACTGGCCATCACGGCACCATCCTACTAGGGGCGGTTTGGGGTCGTGACAGAATGGTATCAGAGCACAAGTTCCTCAGTATACGTTATTCACACACTTTGAGTCCTAAAGAGCATAGGATTTCCCTTAGAAGGATGTAGGGATTGCATCATAGTACTTGCTACTTGAACAAGGTGTGCATTGTCTTAACATGCCTATTTGTTACTTGCCTACGTGGATATTTGCTTATTTTGTTTAAAAGTCACACTTTGCATACTCATAGCATCATGAGGAGAGGTAGACCTCCAATTGGCAGAGATCAGCCCGAAGACAGGATGGACAGACTGGAAAGGGTAGTTGAAGGTTTGGCCCGCGAGTTGAGGCAAACAAGACAGCAGTATGCTAGTGCTACGTCGACTCAGGCCGAGCAGACCAACGGCCGAAATGTAGTTCCGCCTCCACCTCCTCCAGTGCCGCAAGTCCGCAGCCAGCCTTATATGGGGATGGCACGATAGCTTTGATCAGGGAGTTCAAGAAAATGAAGCCACCGAGATTCCAAGGGGGCATAGAGCCGATGAAAGCCGAAGCGTGGGTTCTAGAAATGGAAAAATTGTTCGAGATCTTCCCCAGCACCGACGCTCAGAAAGTAGCACTGGCAACATTCACGCTGGATGACGACGCTCGCAGATGGTGGATGATGGTTCGAGAAAGCAATCCAGACTTGACCTGGACCCGATTCTTGGAGTTGTTCTACAACAAACATTTTCCCCTTAGTGTACGAAACCGCAAGGCTACTGAATTTCAGACCTTGACGCAAGGCAGCAGGACAGTGGCGGAATACGACCGCGCTTTTACGGAGTTGGCGAGGTATGCACCTCACATGGTCAATGATGAGTATATGAAGGCTAGGAAGTTTGAGAGTGGGCTCAGTGGACCGATACAAGACCGGGTTAACTTGCACAATGCCAACTTACGCCGGAGTATTGGATAAAGCCATCCTGGCTGAAGCTAACTTGAACAGATACCAGAGTTCAGGAGAGAACCAGAGGAAAAGGCAGAATTTTGACAGTCGCCGAACACAGTTTACTACCAAGAAGAAAGCGAATGTTAGCAGCCCAGCCTACCCAAGACAGGAAAGTGGTGCGAAGCCGACATGTTCGAGTTGTGGGAAGTCACATTTCGGGGTCTGTCGTCGGGCGTCTGGAGCTTGTTATGAATGTGGTGAAATGGGACACTATGTGAGAGATTGTCCTAAGGCAAAGACTGTTGATGACAAGAAGGATGAGGATGCCTCGGGTTCCGTTCAGAAGGGCAACGTTGGAAAAGGGCAGATGAGGCAGGGCAGAGTTTTTGCACTGGTACCAGGAGACACTCAGAATGCTGAGACAGTGGTGTCAGGTATACTTCCAATTTGCTCTCAAGATGCATATGTATTGATTGATTCGGGCTCTACGCATTCATTCGTATCTGTAAGTTTGCCGAGAAGATTAATAGGAGACTAGAACCCCTCGATTATATGTTATCTGTGTCTACTCCATCTGGGAGATCTATGATTTGCATCCATTTATAGAGCATGTGTTGTTGATTGAGAATGTTGAATTGTTAGTAGATTTATGCCTTTGGACATAACTCATTTTGATGTTATATGGGAATGGATTGGTTAGTCGCAAATCATGCATCTATTAATTGTGTTTCGAAGAAAGTCACACTGAAACCCCCAAACCTAGCCGAGGTTACATTTCAGGGTAAGGGGTAGTGCCCCCACCTTATTTGATTTCGTCCATTAGGGTATAAGTTAATTCGGAAAGGGTGTCAAGGTTTCTTGTGTAGCATACTGAATGATCAGAATGGAAATACTAATTTAGCCGACATTCCAGTTGTCAATGAATTCGCCGACGTCTTTCCAAATGATTTGCCTGGTCACTTAGTTGATAGAGGAATAGAGTTTACTGTTGATATCATGTCGGGAACACAACCGATCTCCAAAACACCCTATAGAATGGCCCCAGCTGAACTTAGGGAATTGAAACTGCAATTACAAGAATTGTTGGATAAGGGATTTATTAGGCCGAGCACTTCACCATGGGGAGCACCCGTTTTATTTGTTAAGAAAAAGGATGGCACACTCCGTCTTTGCATTGATACAGAGAACTTAATAAGGTCACCATTAAAAACAAGTACCCATTACCTAGGATAGATGATTTGTTTGATCAGTTGCAAGGAGCACGAGTCTTTTCCAAAATTGATCTCAGGTCGGGTTACCATCAGCTTAAGGTTAAAGCCGAGGATGTTGAGAAGACCGCTTTCCGGACAAGATATGGCCACTATGAATTTTTGGTGATGCCTTTTGGAGTGACCAATGCCCCTGCTGCATTCATGGATTTAATGAACAGAGTCTTCAAACCATATTTGGATGAGTTTGTAGTTGTCTTCATTGATGATATATTGATCTATTCTAAGAGTAAAGCTGAGCATGAGAATCATTTGAGACTTGCCTTACAGATTTTGAGAGACCGGAAATTGTATGCTAAGTTTAACAAGTGTGAGTTTTGGCTTTCTACTATTTCATTCTTGGGTCATGTGATTAATGAAGAGGGTATTTCAGTTGATCCTAGTAAAATTGAAGCTGTTGTGAATTGGCCGAGGCCGACTAATGTGTCCGAGGTCCGGAGTTTTCTGGGTTTGGCAGGTTATTACAGGAAGTTTGTGAAGGATTTCTCCAGGACTGCAATTCCGTTGACGCAATTGACCAAGAAGGGAGCAGCGTTTGAATGGACCGAAGATCGGGAATCAGCCTTCCAGGAGTTGAAGACGAGGTTAGTCACAGCACCAGTTCTTGTACTTCCATCAGGTAATGAAGAGTTCCACATCTATAGTGATGCATCGCATAAGGGTTTGGGTTGTGTATTAATGCAAGAGGGCAAAGTCATAGCGTATGCATCTCGTCAGTTGAAGCCACATGAAAAGAACTATCCTACCCATGATTTAGAACTAGCAGCCGTAGTATTTGCTTTGAAGATTTGGCGTCACTACTTGTATGGAGCTTCTTGTCAGGTTTTTACAGATCATAAGAGCTTAAAGTACCTGTTCACTCAGAAGGAATTGAATATGAGGCAGAGAAGATGGCTCGAGTTGTTGAAGGACTACGACATGCAAATCCAATATCACCCCGGTAAAGCTAACACCGTGGCCGACGCTTTGAGCAGAAAGGTAACTGGAAGTTTGGCATGTCTAACCGTGATTTCAGCAGAACCGACTATTGTTGAGGAAGTAAAGGCAAGACAGATGGAGGATGAATTCTTCAAGAAGGTAGCCGACGAGATTATTACGAAGCCGAGACCAGGGTACACCATTGAAAACCAAGTGCTCAAGTTCGAAGGAAGGTTATGTGTGGCCGACATCCCAGAGTTGAAGAAGAGAATTTTGCAGGAAGCTCATAGTTCTAAGTTTGCCATTCATCCAGGGAACACTAAGATGTATCAAGACGTGAAGCAGACATTTTGGTGGCCGAATATGAAAGGAGAAATAGCAGAGTTCGTGTCTCAGTGTTTGCATTGTCAACAAGTGAAAGCAGAGCATCAAAGGCCAGCAGGACTTCTTCAACCTTTGCCGATTCCGGAGTGGAAATGGGAACACATCTCCATGGATTTTGTGATTGGTTTGCCGAAGACGCAGAAAGGTATGGATTCGATTTGGGTTGTTGTTGACAGATTAACTAAGTCAGCACACTTTTTACCTGTTAAGACTACCTTCAACGCCGATCAACTCGCCTCGTTGTATGTGAACGAGATTATTAGACTTCATGGAGTGCCGATGTCAATTGTGTCAGACCGAGATCCGAAGTTTGTTTCCAGATTTTGGCAGAGTCTACAGAGGGCTTTTGGAGCCGAACTGAGATTTAGTACAGCTTTTCATCCACAGACGGATGGGCAAACAGAGAGGACTATTCAGACACTTGAAGATATGCTTAGACTATGTGTTTTGGACTTCCAAGGGAGTTGGGGAGTGCATTTACCCTTAGTGGAATTCGCTTACAACAACAGTTATCAAGCTAGCATTGGCATGGCGCCGTATGAAGCTTTGTACGGAAGAAAGTGTAGGTCGCCGATATGTTGGACCGAAGTTGGAGACAGAGCTCTGCTTGGTCCCGAATTGATTCAAGTAACAACAGAGAAGATTAAACTTATTCAACAGAGGATTAAGACTGCCCAGAGCCGACAAAAGAGCTACGCCGACCAGAGAAGGAATGAGTTAGAATTCGAAGTTGGGGATCATGTATTCCTGAAAGTTTCACCAATGAAAGGAGTTTCCAGATTTGGGAAGAAAGGTAAGTTAGCACCTCGTTATATTGGGCCATTTGAAATTCTTGACAAGGTTAACCACGTTGCCTACAGACTTGCTTTGCCACCCGAATTAAGCCTAGTCCATAATGTGTTTCATGTGTCGATGTTAAGAAAGTATGTTCGGGATCCATTGCATGTGATTGACTATTCTGGGATTGAAGTTAATGAGAATTTAGGCTATGATGAGAAGCCGATGTGTATTATCGATAGACAAGTCAAGCAGTTGAGAAACAAGTCGATACCGATGGTAAAGATCGAATGGAAAGAGCATTACGGCAAGGATGCCACATGGGAAATGGAAGAGGAAATGAGAACTCGACATCCCGAATTATTCTTGGAGCAAGGTAATCTAAGTTTGGGGACCAAACTTCTTTAAGGGGGGTAGGATGTAACGACCCTCATTCTGACTTAACCATGCTTGCATACATGCCTGTATGATCTTGTCTTATGATGTTGCCAATCTTGTTTTGTCTTGCTTTGTTTGAAGTGTTGCTTGCATGATTTTGTTCCTTGCTTGTGTGTAGCCGAGGTCACTTGAGCTTAGTTCACCTTGAACCTTTGTACTTAGAATTATTTTTGGAACCACTTGGTTGACCTCCATCTTCACCCCGGGCATGTTTGCCGAGATGTCACTATCTCCGCCGAGGTGTTCGGAACCAAGGCCGAGGAGTGTATCATCTAGGCCGAGATGTTTTGCACTTAGTGATCTTTGTTTGGGCAGGTATGACCCAGACCGAGGTGTGGCACGCCCAGGCCAAGGTGTAGCACAGCTTAGTCAAGTGTCGTCCTCCCTAGCCGATGTCTTTGTTGCCCACTTGCCGATGTGTCTTGCCTTAGCTTGTTGCATACGCTTTGTCATAGATTTGTCTTGTCAATCAGTCACTTTTTGAGTTGAACCAACCCGATAGTGCCACGTGTCCGAGCTGTGTGTTAAGACAGCCGGCAGACCTAGAAACAATCATTTTGTCTCAAATCTTTGTCTTTAGAGAGAGAAGCTCTAGAGGAAGAAGGAAGGAGTTTTAGAGTGAGAGAGTAGAGTTCCGAGCTTGATCTCGAGGATCAAACCGTTAGATTTGAGTTTTGAGGTTAGATTCTTGCTCTGCTCTAGTTAATCTTATTGGCTGTCAAGCTGCATTGCATGATTGAATTCGTTTTGCATGCCATGCATTGATTTGAAGTTGGTTCTTGAAGAGAAAATGGTGTTCTTGTGTTTTGATGAAAAGCCTCGTTTTAATCCGAAAGTTTGGAACTAGAACCATGTTTTTGTGTTTGTTCTTGCATGATCTTCTTGTATGGGTACCCAGGACCATGTTTTTGAACTCTTAGCATGAAATCTCAGTTTTTGGAACAAACGAGTTATGATTTTAGCATGCATGTTCTTGATGATCTTGTTCTTTGCATTCTTCAAGGGGGAAACCCAGGTTTTCCCGATTTCGTTTTGAATAAGGCCGTCAGGACCACACCTCGGTAGGAAGTGTGGGACCTCGGTAAAGGCTTGGTTGGTACCCAGTGTGTTTTCACGAGACAAGAAAACAGTGTTTAAACTCCCAGCATGTTTTGCTTTGTTATTGACTTGGATCTGGTGAGAATGCCGAGATCATTTGCATGCATGTAAAGCTTGTTTTGAGAATGTATTTGCCATGTGATTGTAGGACCTTGATCTTTGCTTTGAGCCTACACCCGAGAAGAACTATGTGAGTGGTATTTCTAATAAAGCTATGTTATACTGTTTTGATAAATCTTGCTTTGCTTTGTTTTGATGAAAGTATTTGTTAAGCATGAATGATTAGCTCTATTTTGATGTATCAAGTATAAGTTTTGTTTGATGTTATCTTTTAAAAGTCCCTTGTGCTGGAGGACTCTAAACTTTCGCAGTACCTCTGACTAATCGATTACGGATCGTGCAGTCCCTTGTCTTGCCACTGACGGTTTACCGCGTGGACTTGTTTGTTCGGAAAGCTGGATTTGTGTTTTGCCGATGCCAGTAAGCATCCCTTGAGACTTGTAAGATTTGATAGATGAATACGGTGCATTTCTTGATTTGATAAGGTTTTGATGTGTTTTGTTTTGAAAAGACTTCGGCTATATTCATGCAAAACCTTTATTATTTGTACCATTCACTGAGTATCCAAGCTCACCCTCTCTATATATATGTAGGTGATGAGCAGGACGGCGGCGACGCCTAGATATGTTTTGCGCAGCTTGTTTTGGGTTCATGATTATGTCGGCCTTGTTTTGTAATTATGTCGGCAACGTTGTATTTATGTCGGCAAATCTTGAAAATCATGCTTCTTGACTTGTATTCATTGTATTTTGTACATGTCGGCTCGAGAAGCCTTTTGATCAAGATGTAACTTGTATTTTTGTTATTTCAAACTGGTTGTAAAGCTATATCTTGTATGTCATTCCATCTGATTTATGCACGGCTCTCATGGACTACTTGTATTTTGATTTATTGCTTCCGCAATTGTGAGCCCCATATGTATATTATACTCTGATTGTGTGTGATCTTTGTAAGTTGGCCTTCGGTAATCACGGATTACTGGCCATCACGGCACCATCCTACTAGGGGCAGTTTGGGGTCGTGACTCTCTCTCTCTCTCCTTAGAGTAATCTCAGCCAAATTGAATAAAAAGAGAGGAGTTTAGTGTAAATGACCCCTTTTA
Organism: Camellia japonica; assembly: GCA_030407325.1. NCBI lineage: Eukaryota > Viridiplantae > Streptophyta > Magnoliopsida > Ericales > Theaceae > Camellia > Camellia japonica. The sequence continues at coordinate 2,224,337 of JAPPVO010000013.1, forward strand.
TAGGCTCTTTCTTAATCACATTTCATTATTACTAATTAATTGAGCACTATACCATCAATTTAATCTATTTAATTTGATTCGAATCAATTTTCAATTAAATTTCACCGTAGGCTCTAAAAATTACGCTAATCACAATGGCGTAGTCAATTTCGGTTTCTGTGGCCGATAGAGCCTTTAATTTAAATTCTAAAGCAGATAATCAAACAGATTTTCCTACGGTGAACAGATAGAAATTCAAAATCACATATATTCATATAAATGGCACTCAAATTCATATCAAACACATAATCACATTCATAATAAATATCAATTAGCATAATACGGAGCAGGGTTATCACAGTCTTCCCTCCTTTAGGAAGTTTGGTCCTCCAAACTTATTTTACCTTCGTCGGGGAACAAATGTGGATAGCGTAGTCGCATTTCATCCTCTTTTTCCCATGTGGTATCCGTCTCATAGTGTTCTTTCCATTCCACTTTCACCATTGGGATGGATTTGCTTCTCAATTGTTTTACTTGCCAGTCAATGATTCGTTCCGGCCATTCGGCGTACTCCATATTTTCATCAAGAGCTACCCGGTGATAATCAATCACATGAAACGGATCTCGAAGATAACCCTTCAGCATTGATACATGAAACACATTATGAATTTGTTCGAATCCTGGTGGCAAAGCGACTTGATAAGCAACTGGACCAAGCCTTTTCAAAATTTGGAACGGCCCGATGTAATGGGGCGACAACTTATCCTTCTTTCCAAACCTGACTTGGCCTTTCATCGGAGTCACACGGATAAACACATGGTCACCAACCTCATACTCGAGAGGTCTTCTTCGAACATCTGCATAATTCTTTTGTCAGTCCTGAGCTGTTTTGAGCCTTTGTTGGATTATTTTGATCTTCTCAGAAGTGTCTTGCACAATTTCAGGCCCAAGTAAAGCTCTATCCCCGACTTCTGTCCAACAAATTGGTGATCTACACCTTCTACCACACAAAGCCTCGTATGTTGCATACTGATGCTGGAGTGGAAGCTGTTATTGTATGCAAACTCTGCGAGTGGCAAATAATCTTCCCAACTCCCTTGAAAATCCAAGGCACACATCCTTAGCATATCTTCCAAAGTTTATATTGTCCGTTCTGATTGTCCGTCTGTCTGTGGGTGGAAAGTGGTACTAAATCTCAATTCTGTCCCCATAGCCCTTTGCAAACTTACTCAGGAAATTTCAAGTAAATTATCTATAAATTACTCAGTAAATTCCCAATAAAATACTCAGTGAATTCCCTATAAATTCTAATTAAATTACTCAGTAAATTCCCAGTAAATTCTCAGTAAATTACTCAATAAATTAATCAGAAAATTCTAAGTAAATTCTCAGTAAGTTCTCAGTAAATTATTGGGTAAATTCCCAGTAAATTCTCAGTAAAATATCAGTAGATTCTTAGTAAATTGTCAGTAAATTCTAAGTTAATTACTCAGTAAATTCCCTGTAAATTCTCAGTAAATTACTCAGTAAATTCCGAGTAAATTCTCAGTAAATACTCAGTAAATTACTCAGTAAATGCCCAGTAAAATTTCAGTAAATTACTCAGTGAATTCTCTATAAATTCTAAGTAAATTACTTAGTAAATTCCATATAAATTCTCGGTAAATTACTCAGTAAATTCCGAATAAATTACTCAGTAAATTCCCAGTAAATTCTTAACAAGTTACTTAGTAAATTCTCAATAAATTACTCAGTAAATTGCCAGTAAATTACTTAGTAAATTCCTAGTAAATTACTCAGTAAATTCCCAATAAATTCAAAGTAAATTACTCGGTAAATTCCCTGCAAATTCTCCATAAATTACTCAGTAAATTCCTTGTAAATTACTCAACAAATTTCCAGTAAATTCTAAGTAAATTACTCAGTAAATTCACAGTAAATTACTGAGTAAATTATAAGAAAATTCTCAGTAAATTCTCAGTAAATTACTCAGTAAATTCTCTATAAATTCTCAATACATTCCTAGTAAATTCTTAGTAAATTACTCAGTAAATTCCCAGCAAATTCTCAGTAAATTACTCAGTAAATTTCCTATAAATTCTCAGTAAATTACTAAGTAAATTCTCAGTAAATTCTCAGTAAATTACTCAATAAATTCCCAGTAAATTCTCAGTAGATTCCCAGTAAATTATTTAGTAAATTCTTAGAAAATTACTCAGGGAATTCCCAGTAAATTCTTTGTAAATTACTCAATAAATTCCCAGTAAATTGTCAGTAAATTACTCAGTAAATTCCCATTAAATTCTCAATAAATTAAAAATAAATTACTTAGTAAATTCCCTGTAAATTCTCAGCAAATTCTCAGTAAATTACTCAGTAAATTCCCAGTAAATTCTCAATAAATACCCAATAAATTGTCAGTAAATTACTGAGTAAATTCCCAATAAATTACTCAGTATATTCCTTATAAATTCTCAGTAAATTACTCAGTAAATTCCTTGTAAATTCTCAATAAATTACCAATAAATTCTCAGTAAATTTCTAGTAAATTCTCAGTAAACTCTCAGTATATTACTCAGTAAATTCTCAGTAAATTACTCAGTAAATTCCCAGTAAATTCCCAGTAAATTACTCAGTATATTCTCAGGAAATTCCAATTAAATTCCAAGTAAATTCAGTAAATTACTCAGTAAATTCTCAATAAATTCTCCGTAAATTACTTAGTAAATTTCCTGTAAATTCTCAGTAAATTCCTAGTAAATTCGCAGTAAATTCTCAGTAAATTATTCAGTAAATTAATCTGTAAATTATCAGTAAATTCTGATTAAATTACTCAGTAAATTCCTACTAAATTACACAGTAAATTACCCAGTAAATTCTAAGTGAAATACACAGTAAATTGCCAGTAAATACACAGTAAATTATTCATTTAATTCCTAGTAAATTCTCAGTAAATTACTCATTAAATTCTCTTTAAATTCTCAATAAATTCCCAGTAAATTACTTTGTAAATTCCCTTTAAATTCTCAGTAAATTCGCAGTAAATTACTCAGTTAATTGTTATTAAACTACTGAGTAAATTCCCAATAAATTCTTAGTAAATTACTTAGTAAATTCCCAGTAAATTCTTAGAAAATTACTCAGTAAATTCCAGTAAATTCTCAGTAAATTACACACTAAATTCCCAGTAATTACTCAGTAAATTATCAGTAAATTCCAGTAAATTCTTAGTAAATTGCCAGTAAATTGCTCAGTAAATTACTTAGTAAATTCCCAGTAAATTCTCAATAAATTACTCAGTAAATTCCCAGTAAATTACTCTGCAAATTCCCAAAAAATTCTCAGTAAATTCTCTGTAAATTGATTAGAAAATTCTAAGTAAATTACTGGGTAAATTCCGAGTAAATTTCTAGAAAATTCAAAGTAAATTACTATGTAAATTCCCAGGAAATTGTCAGTAAATTACTCAGCAAATTCTCTGTAAATTCTCAGAAAATTACTCAATAAATTCCTAGTAAATTATCAGTGAATTACTCAATAAATTTCCCTTTAATTCTCTGTAAATTACTCAGTTAATTCCCAGTAAATTCTCAGTAAATTACTCTGTAAATTCCCAGTAAATTCTCAATAAATTTCACGTAAATTATTAGTAAATTCCCAGCAAAATCCCAAAAAATTACTCAATAAATTCCCAGTAAATTTTCAGTAAATTACGCAGTGAAATCCAGAAAATTCTCAGTAAATACTCAGTAAATTACTAGTAAATTATCAGTAAATTACTACTAAATTCAAGTAAATTCAAGGCAAATTAGTCAATAAATTACTCAGTAAATTCCAGTAAATTACTGAGCAATTTCCCAGTAAATTACTCAGTAAATTATCAAGAAATTAACAGTAAATTCTCGGTAAATTACTTAGTAAATTACCAGTAAATTCTTAGTAAATTACTCAGTTAATTCCCACGAAATTCTCATTAATTCTCAGTAAATTACTTAGTAAATTCTCAATAAATTACTAAGTAAATTCTCGATAAATTAAACAATAAATTCCCAGTTAATTTTCATTTAATTACTCAATAAATTCCAAGTAAATTCTCAGTAAATTACTCAGTAAATTCCCAGTAGATTCTCAGTAAATTACACTGTAAATTCCCAATAAATTACTTAGTAAATTCCGAGTAAATTCTCAGTAAATTCCTAGAAAATTACGAAGTAAATTCCCTGTAAATTTTCAATAAATTACTTGTAAATTTCCAGAGAATTCCAAGTAAATTACTATGTAAATTCCCAGTAAATTGTCAGTAAATTACTTAGCAAATTCCCCATATATTCTCAGTAAATTCCCTATAAATTCTCAGAAAATTACTCAATAAATTTCCATTAATTCTCAATAAATTTCTCAATAAAGTTCTAGTAAATTCTCTGCAAATTACTCATTTAATTTCCAGGAAATTCTCAGTAAATTCCTTAGTAAATTCCCTTTAAATTCTCAGTAAATTACTCATAAATTCTAAGTAAATTTCATGTAAATTATTAGTAAATTACTAAGTAAATTCTCAGTAAATTTCGAGCAAAATTTCAGTAAATTACTTAGTAAATTACTCAGTAAATTCACAATAAATTACCAGCAAAATCCCAGCAAATTACTCAGAAAATTCCCAGTAAATTACTAAGTAAATTCCCGGTAAATTCTCAGTAAATTCCCAGTAAATTGTCAGTAAATTACTCAGTAAATTCTCAGTAAATTACTCAGAAAATTCCTAGTAAATTCCTAGTAAATTAGTCAGCAAATTCTCTGTAAATTCTCAATAAATTACTAAGTAAATTCTCAGTAAATTACTCAGTATATTCCCAGTTAATTTTCAGTAAATTCTTAGTAAATTCCCAGTAAATTATCAGTAAATTACTCAGTAAATTCCAAGTAGATTCTTAGTAAATTCCCAGTAAATTCTCAATTAATTACTCAGTAAATTCCTTGTAAATTCTCAGTAAATTACTCAGTAAATTCCCAGTAAATTACTCAGTAAATTCCGAGTAAATTCCCAGTAAATTTTCAGTATATTACTCAACAAATTCCCTGTAAATTCTCAGTGAATTACTCAGTAAATTCCCAGAAAATTCCAAGTAAATTACTATGTAAATTCTCTGTAAATTCCAAGTAAATTCCCAGTAAATTCTCAGTAAACTCTTAGTAAATTACACAGTAAATTCCTAGTAAATATCTCGGTAAATTCCCAGTTAATTCTCAGTAAATTACTCAGTAAATTCCCAATCAACTCTCAGTAATTACTCATTAAATTCCCAATAAATTTTCGGTAAATTACTCAGAAAATTTCAAGTAAATTCTTAGTAAATCATTCATTGAATTCCCTGTAAATTATCAGTAAATTCCTCAGTACATTCCCTTTAAATTCTTAGTAAATTACTCAATAAATTACCAGTTAATTCTCAGTAAATTTTAAGTAAATTATCTGTAAATTACTCAGTAAATTCTCAATAAATTTCCAGTAAATTACGCAGCGAATTCCCTATAAATTCTAAGTAAATTACTCAGTAAATTCCTTGTAAATTACTCAGTAAATTCCAATTAAATTCTCAGTAAATTACTCCGTAAATTCCCAGTAAATTCCTCAGTAAATTACTCAGTAAATACCTAGTAAAGTCAAAGTAAATTACTTAGTAAATTCTCCGTAAATTCCCAGTAAATTCTAAGCAAATTACTCAGTAATTTCCATTAAATTCTAAGTAAATAACTCAGTAAATTCCTAGTAAATTACTCAACAAATTATCAGTAAATTTTCATTAAATTATCAGTAAATTACTCAGCAAATTCACAGTAAATTATTGAGTAAATTCCAAGAAAATTTTCAGTAAATTCTCAGTAAATTGCATAGTAAATTTCAATTAAATTCCCAGAAAATTACTCAGTATATTCTTTGTAAATTCTCAGTACATTCTCAAGAAATTCTCAGTAAATTTCCAGTAAATTATTTAGTAAATTACTCACTAAATTCTCAGTAAATTACTCAGTAAATTCCAAGTAAATTCTCTATAAATTACTAAGTAAATTCTCAGTAAATTACTTAGTAAATTCCCTGTATATTCTCCGTTAATTCCCAGTAAATTCTAAGTAAATTCCCAGAAAATTCTCAGTAAATTACACAGTAAATTCTGAGTAAATTCCAAATAAATTACTTAGTAAATTCCCTGGAAATTCTCAGGAAGTTACTCAGTAAATTCTCAGTAAATTGCTCAACAAATTCTCAGTAAAGTACTCAGTAAATTCCTAGTAAATTCTCGGTAAATTACAGAGTAAATTCCCAATAAATTCTCTGTAAATTCTAAGTAAATTATTCAGTATATTCTCAGAAAATTCTCAGTAAATTACTCAGTATATTCACAGTAAATTCTCAGTAAATTCCCTCTAAATTCTCAATAAATTACTCAGCAAATTCCCAATAAATTCTTAGTAAATTACTCAGTAAATTTCCAGTAAATTCTCAATAAATTACTCATTAAATTCTCAGTAAATTACTAAGTAAATTCTCAGTAAATTCTCAATCAATTACTCAGTAAATTCCCAGTAAATTCTCAATCAATTACTCAGTAAATTCCCAGTAAATTGTCAGGAAATTCTCATTAAATTCCAAGTAAATTACTTTAAATTTTCAGTAAATTACTCAGTAAATTCTTAATAAATTCTCCCTAAATTACTCAGTAAATTTCCTGCAAATTCTCAGTGAATTTTCAGTAAATTACTTAGTAAATTCCCAATCAATTCTCAGTAAATTACTCAGTAAATTCTGATTAAATTATTCAGTAAATTCCTAGTAAATTCTCGGTAAATTCTCAGTAAAATACTCAGTAAATTACCTAGTAAATTCTAAGTACATTACCCAGTAAATTACTAAAATTCCCAGCAAATTCCCAATAAATTACTCATTAAATTCCCAGTAAATTTTATGTAAATTACTCAGTAAATTCCCAGTAAGTTACTCGGTAAATTCTCAATAAATTACTCAGTAAATTCTTTATAAATTACTCAGTAAATCCCTGGAAATTCTCAGTAAATTCGCAGTACATTACCCAGTAAATTCCTAATAAATTATCAGTAAATTACTCAGTAAATTCCAAGTAAATTCTTAGTAAATTAGACAATAAATTCTTAGTAAATTACTCAGTAAATCCCCTGTAAATTCTCAGTAAATTACTCAGTACATTCCCAATAAATTCTTAGTAAATTCCCAATAAATTCAAAATAAATTACTTAGTAAATTCCTTGTAAATTCTCAGAAAATTACTGAGTAAATTCCAGTAAATTCTCAATAAATTACTCAGTAAATTCCCAGTAAATAACTCAGTAAATTACTCAATAAATTCCCAGAAAATTCCCAGAAAATTACACAGTAAATTCCTGTAAATTCTCAGTAAATTACTCAGTAAATTTTCAGTAAATTACTCAGTAAATTCCTCAGTAAATTCCTTTTAAATTCTCATTAAATTACTCTGTAAATTCCCAGTAAATTCTTAGTAAATTCTCAGTAAATTACTCAGTAAATTACCTAGTAAATTCTCAGTAAATTACTCAGTAAATCACCTAGTAAATTCTCAGTAAATTACCTGTAAATTCTCAGTAAATTCGAAGTAAATTATCATTAAATTACTCAGTAAATTACCTTTAAATTCTTAGAAAATTACTCAGTAAATTCCCAGTAAATTACTCAGTAAATTCTAATTAAATTACTTAATAAATTCCCCGTAAATTCTCAGTAAATTCCCATTAAAGTCTCAGTAAATTACTTAGTAAATTCCCAATAAATTCTCAGTAAATTACTAAGAAAATTATCAGTAAATTTCCCGTAAATTCTCAGTAAATTACTCAGTAATTAAATTACTTAGTAAATTCCTAGTAAATTCAAAATAAATTACTCAATAAATACCCCGTAAATTCTCATTAAATTACTTTGTAAATTCTCTGTAAATTACTATGCAAATTCTCAGTAAATTACTTAGTAAATTCCCTGTAAATTCTCATTAAATTACTCTGTAAATTACTTAGTAAATTCTCAATAAATTACTTAGTAAATTCTCTATAAATTCCCAGTAAATTACTCAGTAAATTTCCAGTAAATTCTCAGTAAATTATTCAGTAAATTACACAGTAAATTATCAGTAAATTCATAATAAATTCTCAGTAAATTTCAAGTAAATTCTCAATAAATTATTTAGTAAATTTTCAATAAATTCTCAGTAAATTACTCAGAAAATTTCCAGTAAATTCTCAGCAAATTACTTAGTAAATTCCCTGTAAATTCGCAGTAAATTACTCATTAAATTCGTAGTAAATTCTAAGTAAATTACTTAGTAAATTCCCAACAAATTCTAAACAAATTACACATTAAATTCCCAATAAATTCTAAATAAATTACTAAGTAAATTCCCAGTAAATTTGTCAGTAAATTCCCAGTAAATTACTCTGTAAATTCACATTAAATTCTCAGTAAATTACTCAGTAAATTCCGAGTAAACTCTCAATAAATTCTCTGTAAATTGCTCATTAAATTCTCAGTAAATTACTCAGTAAAATTCTTAGTAAATTCCCAATAAATTCAACGTAAATGACTCAGTAAATTCCAAGTTAATTTTCAACAAATTACTCAATAAATTCCTAGTAAATTTTCAATAAATTACTCAGTAAATTCTGAGTAAATTTCTCAGTAAATTCCAATTAAATTGTCAGTAAACTACTTAGTAAATTACTCAGTAAATTCCCATTAAATTCTCAATAAATTCAAAATAAATTGCTCAGTAAATTCCTTATAAATTCTCAGTAAATTACTCAGTAAATTTCTAGTAAATTATTTAGTAAATTTTCAATAAATTCTCAGTAAATTTCAAGTAAATTCTCAATAAATTCTCAGCAAATTACTTAGTAAATTCCCTATAAATTCACAGTAAATTACTCATTAAATTACTAGTAAATTACTTAGTAAATTCCAACAAATTCTCAGTAAATTACTCATTAAATTCTCAATAAATTCTCAGTAAATTCTAAATAAATTACTAAGTAAATTCCCAGAAAATTTGTCAGTAAATTCTCAGTAAATTCACAGTAAATTACTCTGTAAATTCACATTAAATTCTCATCGAATTACTAAGTAAATTCCCAGTAAACTCTCAATAAATTCTCTGTAAATTACTCATTAAATTCTCAGTAAATTCCGAATAAATTAAACGTAAATCACTCAGTAAATTCCAAGTTAATTTTTAGCAAATTACTCAATAAATTCCTAGTAAATTACTCCGTAAATTCCCGGTAAATTTCCAATAAATTACTCAGTAAATTGTCAGTAAACTACTCAGTAAATTCCCAGTAAATTACTCAGTAAATTCCCATTAAATTTCAATAAATTCAAAATAAATTGCTTAGTAAATTCCCTGTAAATTCTCAGTAAATTACTCAGTAAATTCCCAATAAATTCCAAGTAAATTCTCTATAAATTACTCAGTAAATTCTCAGTAAATTACTTTGTAAATTCCCAGTAAATTCTCAGTAAATTCTCAGCAAAATTACTCAGAAATTCCCAGTAAATTACTCAGTAAATTCCCATTAAATTCTCAATAAATTCAAAATAAATTACTCAGTAAATTCCTTGTAAATTCTCAGTAAATTACTCAACAAATTCTCAGTAAATTACTTAGTGAATTCCCAGTAAATTCTCAGTAAATTACTCAATAAATTCCCTGTAAATTCTCAGTAAATTCCCAGTAAATTACTTAGTAAATTCCCAGTAAATTGTCAGTAAAATTACTGAGTAAATTCCCATTAAATTCTCAATAAAGTCACAGTAAATTACTCAGTAAATTCCTAGTAAATTCTCAATAAATTACTAAGTAAATGTCACGACCCGAACCCGCCCCTATGGGTTAGGGCCGTAACCGGCCAGTAATCACGAGATTACCTACGGCCTCAAACCAAATAAGACAAAACTCACCAGAGTAAAGGGGCAAAACGGAAGCAAATTTAAAACTTTGTCCATAGAGCCGTGCTTATATGCACATCATAACATTCCATACATACATATGTTAATAACTCATAGCAGAAAGTATAGTAACATAAAGCTTTGTACAGACAAGATCATTCGATCTAAGTCAGCCAAACAAAACTATACACAGACGTAAACCAAAGTCCTCGCTAACATGACAAAATAGTATAGAATGGCAAAAGGGCGAAGACGTGTCTCGTGCGTGAGACGCAAGGACTGACTCTTCAAAACTTTGGTTGTTCCATACAGACTTCACTGATGCTGGGTCTGGACCTCTCTAGGCTCACCTACAAACACATGAATGAGCATGAGTGAAAGCTCAGTGAATAATATCAAATAAAGAATATACATTGGAACAATATACCCCAAACGGCCTTGGGCCCAGTTTATTTTTCTAACTAATACACACATACACAGACATATGTAAGTTAAGTAACTGCGGTTCCAAACACATCATACGGCCTCAGGCCCAATTCATTCGTATCATTTAGGTCAAACTGGCCTTTGGCCCATTCATACTTTCATATCAAACTGTTATTCGTGTTAAACTATCTTTCGTGTCAGACTGTTATTCGTGTCAAACTGGCCTTTGGCCCATTCATTTATTCATGTCGAAATGGCCTCTGGCCCACCCATTCATTCTTGTCAAAACGGCCTCCGGCCCATTCATTCATTCTTGTCAAAACGGCCTCTAGCCCATTCATTTGGTATAGCAAACATTGTCCATCAATCAAATCAACGAATCTTATAAAACTTACATGGACGTAAGCAATTGGACAATAACATATTTCAGATATCTTTGTTAAGATATTACTCACAATGATCGGTTGGTTGATTTGGCCTGGAGCTTGACCCTACACATCACATAACACATATGGATCACAACCGATTCAATCCGTTCTTTAATTCACATATTCCTCTCTAGGCTTTATTCTTATTCTTCTAACTCATTTACAATGTTCAATGTATGCCTAAGAGTACTTAGAAGTGAAAGGGAACGGAAAACGGAACACAGAATGCATTTTCAAAATTTCAGAAAACAGGGTCCCCGCTCGAGCGGACCCATGAGGTCTGCAAAAGTACTGGATGCATCGAATTTACGCTCGAGCGTGAAGTCTGGTGCTCGAGCTGAAGGTCTGTCTACATAGCTCCCCGCTCGAGCGGATATCATGTCTGCAAAAAGTTATGGGAGCACGTATTTCCCGCTCGAGCAGACATCAAAAATTCTGGGTTTTCCAGAACATGTTCTGGAGCTCAAATTGACATTCAAAGGCTCTAAAGCTCGAATTAAGGTACGAAAATGGAGAAATACAACATATAGCATGAGCACACAAACAACATGGAGCCAATCTTCAAAATTAATTAACGTTCCTTTTGTATAATTCAAACTCATGTCTTCAAACCTCATACAAGCTCCATATCTTTAATTATTCAAACATGCATGCTAATCTTGACTTCATTTCTATTCCAAATAATGCAAATGGTGTTCATTCTCATGGAACACAACAAAACATGCTTACATGTAGGATTCAACACTCATATTTCCATATTCAACTTAATACATGCTTGATTATGCAAAAATCATGGTGATCCTATACATGCATGTGCACATTAACTTCAAATTCATCAATTATAGCACAACTCTTGTTCTTGATCACCAATTAATCTTTAATTCACAAAATCACAAGTTCAAACTCATGAATTTACTCACCTAGGAGCTTTATCTTCAAGCTTATGCTTAATTCTTGAGTGTAGCTTCAAGATTCCCAAGTTTCTTGACCAAACCTTCAATCTCCTACACTCTCTCTCTAACCGACCCTCTCTTCCCTTCTTAGAGTAATTTTCGGCTCAAATGAACAAATAGAGGAATTGAGTGTGTAGTGTCCCTCTTTATAAGTCCCATTAGTCACAATTAAATAAGATTAAACAATTGAGCACTATAACACCAATTTAATCTATTTAATTCGTTCCGAAACAGTTTTCAATTAAATTTCACCGTAGGCTTTAAAAATTACGCCAATCACAATGGCGCAGTCAATTTCAGGTTCTGTGGTCGATAAGGCCTTCAATTTAATTTCCAAAGCAGATAATCAAACAGATATTCCTATGGTGAACAAATAGAAATTCAAAACCATATTTATTCATATAAATGGCACTCAAAATCATATCAAACACATAATCATATGCATAAGGAGGATCAATTAGCATAATACGAAACAGGGGTATCACAGTCTTCCCCCCTTTAGGAAGTTTGGTCCTCCAAACTTATTTTACCTTCAGTCGAAAACAATTCGGAATACTTCTTATTCAACGGTTCCAGTGCTATCCTTTAGATAGTTATTTGCTCGGTCTTAAAATCAAGCAACATTATGTTCTTAATCAATCAGAGGCTTACCTTTTCCGCCATACAAGGTTTTGCACGGTGCCACACCGATACCAGAGGGCAAGCTGTTGTTGTAAGCAGAGTCTGCCAACTACGGATAGACTTTCCAAATTCCCTGAAAGATCTACTGTATATACTTGGAGCATTCCTCCCAAAAGTTCTTCTAATTATACATCGATTTTCGGACGGCAAGCAGCGTCGAATCACAATTCAGTCCCCATCGCCTCTTGAAGGCTTATCAGAATTCAAGCACATTTTAGGATTCCTGTCCAAAATAATAGATACTGGGATCCCATGCCAACAAGCAATCTTATCGATGTAACCAATGGCTGGTCTATAAGCATCATACGAAGATTTTACAGGGAGGAAATGAGCAAACTTAGTAATTCTACATACAATAACCTAAACGAGACTTATACCTTGGGTGCTCAAGGTAGCCCCATAATGAAATTCGTAGTCACATATTCCTATTTCCATTCCAAAACAGGGAGAGGTTGAAGTAGTTCCATCTATATTTGATATTCGGCTTTGACTTGTTGGTACCGAAAATATTTAGACACAAATTCAACAATTTCCTTTTTCACAATAGGTCACCACATACCTATTTCAGATGTCAGCTAACTTTACCATAGAAGTTCGGTCTATTCCCTTGTCACAAAAGTTCAATTCATTCTTCAATAACTCCGCAATTCACAATCCGATTCGAAATTTAGTTTAGTGACTCATCACAGTTATCCAAGGTCAACCAAAAGTCTACAGGAATTTAAAGCGGATCCAGACACTGATTCCCGAGTCAACAAAGATAACAACGAAGCAATCAACCACACGACATACGTAAATCATATATCCCCATAGTACCAATTGTAAAGTATAATAACATCGAGTTCTAAGTAAATTACTCAGTAAATTCTCTATAAATTTTCAGTAAATAATTAGTAAATTCCCAAAAAATTCCAAGTTAATTACAAAAGTAAATTTCAGTAAACTGTCAGTAATTTACTCAGTAAATTCCTTGTAAATTCTCAGAAAATTACTCAATAAATTCCAAGTAAACTACTCAGTAAATTTTCAATAAATTCTCTTTAAATTACTCATTCAATTTCCAGTAAATTCTCAGTAAATTCCATTTAAATTCTCAGTAAATTACTTAGTAAATTCCCAGTAAATTCTAATTAATTTTCATATAAATTGTCAGTAAATTACTCAGAAAATTTCCAGTAAATTCCCAGCAAAATCCTAGTAAATTACTCAGTAAATTCCCAATAAATTATTCTGTAAATTCTAATAAATTCTCAGTAAATTACTAATAAATTCCAGAAAATTCTCAGTAAATTCCCAGTAAAATCAAAACAAATTGCTCAGTAAATTCGCAGTAAATTCCCAGTAAATAACTCAGTAAATTACTCAATAAATTCTCAGTAAGTTACTCAGTAAATTCCTAGTAAATTCTCAGCAAATTACTCAGTAAATTCCCAATTAATTTTCAGTAAATTACTAGCAAATTACTCAGTAAATTCCCAGTAGATTCTCAGTAGATTGCCAGTAAATTCTCAGTAAATTCCCTGTAAATTCTCAGTAAATTACTCAGTAAATTCCCAGTAAATTTCCCATAAATTACTCCCTAAATTCCGAGTAAATTCTCAGTAAATTGCTCAGCCAATTCCCAATAAATTTTCAATAAATTACTCAGTAAATTTCCTATAAATTCTCAGTAAATTTCCTTTAAAATCTCACTAAATTAATCATTAAATTATCAATAAATTCTCAGTAAATTCCCACTAAATTGTACATAAATTGCAATAAATTCTCAGTAAATTATTAATAAATTCCAGTAAATTCTCTATAAATTCCCAGTAAATTCAAAGTAAATTACTCAATAAATTCCTAGTCAATTCTCAGTAAATTCTCAATAAATTCTCAATAAATAACTTAGTAAATTCTCAGTAAGTTACTCAGTAAATTTCGAGTAAATTCTCGGTAAATTACTCAGTAAATTCTCTGTAAATTATCAGTAAATTACTAAGTAAATTCTCAGTAAATTACCCAGTACGGTCTCGGTTAATTTTTAGTAAATTCCTATCAAATTACTCAGTAAATTCCCAGTAGATTCTCAGTAAATTGCTAATAAATTCTTAGTAAATTACTCAGTAAATTCCCTGTAAATACTCAGTAAATTACAAGTAAATTACTCAGTAAATTTACAGTAAAGTCTGAGTAAATTATGCATTAAATTCCCAGAAAATTCTTAGTAATTTACTCAGTAAATTTCTAGTAAATTCTCAGTAAATTACTCATTTAATTTCCTGTAAATTTTCATTAAATTCCCTTTAAATTCTCAATACATTTCAACTAAATTATCAGTAAATTACTTAGTTAATTCTTAGTAAATTCTCAGTAAATTACTAAGTAAATTCTCTGCAAATTACTCAGCAAATTACTTTGTAAATTTTCAGTAAATTCGCAGTAAATTCTCGTTAAATTACTTAGTAAATAATCTGTAAATTTTTACTAAGTAAATTCTCAGTAAATTACTCAATAAATTTCCAGTAAATTCTCGGTAAATTCTTAGTAGATTCTATGTAAATTCCTAGTAAATTCTTAGTAAATTACTCAGTAAATTCCGTGTAAATTCTCAGTAAATTACTCAATAAATTCTGTGTAAATTCCCAGTAAATTCTCAGCAAATTACTCAGCAAATTCGCAGTAAATTCCCAGTAAATTACTCAGTAAATTCCCTGTAAATTTTTAGTAAATTCCCAAAAAATTCCAAGTAAATTACTATGTAAATTTCCAGTAAATTCTAAATAAATTACTCAGTAAATTCCCAGTAAATTCCTAGTAAATTACTCTGTAAATTCTCAGTAAATTACTCAGTAAATTACTTAGTAAATTCTCGGCAAATTCTTAGTAAATTACTCAGTAAATTCCAAGTAGATTCTCAGTAAATTACTCGGTAAATTCCCTGTAAATTCCCAGTAAATTCTCAGAACATTCCCAGTCAAATCCCTGTAAATTCCCAATAAATTATAAGTACATTACTCAGTAGATTTCCTGTAAATTCTCAGTAAATTACTCTGCAAATTTCCAATAAATTCTCAGTAAATTACTAATTAAATTCCCTGTAAATTCTCAGTAAATTACTCAATAAATTGTCAGTTAATTCTCAGTAAATTTCTCAGTAAATTACCCAGTAAATTCTCAGTAAATTACTAAATAAATTCCCAGAAAATTACTCAGTAAATTCCGAGTAAATTCTCAACAAATTCTCTGTAAATTACTCATTAAATTTCCAGTAAAATCCCAATAAATTCTAAGTAAATTACTTAGTGAATTTCCTGTAAATTTTCTATAAATAACTAGTAAACTCCCAAAAAATTCCAAGTTAATTACAATGTAAATTCCTAGTAAATTGTCAGTAAATTCCTTGTAAATTCTCAGAAAATTACTCAGTAAATTCCCAGTAAATTCTCAGTAAATTACTCAGTAAATTCTCTGTAAATTGCTCATTCAGTTCCAAGTAAATTCCTCAGTAAACTCCAATTAAATTCCCAGTAAAGTACCCAGTAAATTTCTAGTAAATTCTCATTAATTTTCATGTAAATTGTCAGTGAATTACTCAGTAAATTCCCATCAAAATCCCAGTAAATTACTTAATAAATTTCTAGTAAATTACTCAATAAATTCCAGTAAATTCTCAGTAAATTATTAGTAAATTCTCAGTAAATTATTAATAAATTCCATTAAATTCGTAGTAAATTCCCAGTAAATTCAAAGTAAATTACTCAGTAAATTCTCAATAAATTACTGAGTAAATTCACAATAAATTCTCAGTAAATTCCCAGTAAATAACTCAGTAAATTTCAAGTAAATTCCTAGTAAAGTCTCTGTAAATTATAAATAAAATACTAAGAAAATTCTCAGTAAATTACTCAGTAAATTCCCAGTTTATTTTCAGTAAATTTCTCAGTAAATTCCCAGTAGATTCTTGGTAGATTGTCGGTAAATTCTCAGTAAATTACTCAGTAAATTCCCTGTAAATTCTCAATAAATTACTTAGTAAATTCCCAGTAAATTCTCCGTAAATTACTCAGTAAACTCCGAATAAATTTTCAGTAAATTACTCAGTGAATTCCCTATAAATTCTTAGTAAATTACTCAGTAAAATCCCAGAAAATTCCAGGTAAATTCTATGTAAATTCTCTGTAAATTCTAAGTAAATTCTCTATTAATTATTCAGAAAATTCTCAGTAAAGTACTCATTAAATTCTCAATAAATTACACAGTAAATTCCAGTAAATTACTCAGTAAATTCCCTTTAAAGTCTCACTAAATTACTCATTAAATTTTCAGTAAATTCCTAGTAAATTTTTAGTAAATTCTCAATAAATTACTAATAAATTCCAGTAAATTCTCCGTAAATTCCCAGTAAATTCAAAGTAAATTACTTAGTAAATTCCCAGTCAATTCTCAGTAAATTACTCAGCAAATTCGAAGTAAATTCTCAGTAAATTACTCATTAAATTACTCAGTAAATTCTCATTAAATTACTCAGTAAATTCTCAGTAAGTTAGTCAGTAAATTCTGAGTAAAATTCTCTGTAAATTATCAGTAAATTACTAAAGTAAATTCTCAGCAAATACTCAGTAAATTCCTAATTAATTTTCAGTAAATTACTCAGTAAATTCCTAATAGATTCTCAATAAATTGCCAGTAAATTATCAATAAATTACTCAGTAAATTCTCTGTGAATACTCAGTAAATTACTCAGTAAGTTTCAAGTAAATGCTCAGTAAATTCTTAGTATTTACTCAGTAAATTCCCTATAAATTGTGTAAGTAAATTACTCAGTAAATTCAATGTAAATTCTCAGTAAATTACTCTGAAAATTCCAAGCATATTTTGTGACGACCCAGAATTTTTCCCTCCCTCGAGCGGAGAAGTTGACGCTCGAGCGGACTTTTGGGGTTCCTAGCAATTTTGCAGTTGGCCTGAGATTCTGGGAGTTGTGAATCTCCGCTCGAGCGGAGAAGTTGACGCTCGAGCGGACTGCTTTATTGGTCTGTGCGCGCTCGAGCGGTTGAAGCGACGCTCGAGCGTGAAAAGTAAGATTGCCCTTGACTTTGTAGTAGTGTATTTGGAATCTTCTTATTTTATTTTGGAGTATTGATTGAGGTGGTAATATGATGGTGAAGTAAGATATGACCAAAAACTTTAATTCGAACAATTTGTTTATGTTCAGCAGTCACTCTTTTGCCCTTTTATTTTTTCACACTTTGAATTTGAATGTGAGGTTAGAACCATTGAAAAGCTTATCTCCGGGGCTTCAATTTGGACACAAGAACGACCTAAAACGGAGTCCGGATGAGAGAGTTACACATGATTGAAGTTTTGGGATCTGTGCTGGGAGCAGGTACGCTCGAGCGGGAATAAGGACGCTCGAGCGGGGTTGGCGAGTACAGCAACGTAAAAACGGGATTTTGAGATCTTTTTTCCACATTTTCTTTCCCCTCTCTTCTTTCCTCTTCTCCTAAGTCCGAAACCCTAGCCTCAAAACCTTGATTTCCTCTATTTTGAGCAACAATCCACCATGGTTTTTGCATCAAGGATGGAGAATAAGAAAAGATCAATGTTTTTACCCGATTGGAACTCGGATTTGCGAAGGTTTCTCCTCAAGCTTGCTCCTTTGTTGATTCTTGAGGTAAGGGTTCTAATACTCTTCAATACTTACATCAAGAGATAGATTTGTGGTATTTCCATTGTATTAATGTACGAATTTGCATTTTTGAGCATATAGAGTAAATTATGAGATTTGGGAATTTCGGGTTTGAAGCATTGAGGGTTCAATTGATGGGTTAAGGTGATGGAGTATGATCCTTAGATGTATAATCAAAGAGGAAATTGGGATGTAAGGTCATGGTATGAGAAGTATGAATTTTTATGGAAAACTTTATGTTCTTGAAAACCCTAGGTTAATTTGTGATGATAAAGAATGATTTTGCTCAAATTAGAAATAGAATCATGGAATTGGTGGGTTGAATTATACGTGTACAAGTTTAATTGGATTTCTGAGACGTTTCGAAATAATGTAAAAATTTACGAATGAACCTTGTTATGGGCATTGTAAATCATGTTAAAATGAGAAAGGAAATTAGGGGAAATGATTTAAAGAATTAATGTGTGACTTCAATATGTGTAGGACACGCTTCGGGAGGAATAAATGCTCCACCAACGCACTGTGAGTAATAGTACTCCATATGTATATATTTTCCGTTAATAATCCTTGTTATTAACATTCTGTTTTCCGTGGCAATATGGTAACACATATGTGGATTGAGAATTGTGTAATCCTATGTGAACGTTGAAAGAGTTGGCTTAGTTTCTGTGTTCCGATTACGATTCAGGGTTATCGGTAATGTGCCATAACCTATAAGTACCTATGATGCCGCATAATAAGTGTATATGAACTATTAGGATGATGGAATTAGTTAACAAAAAAAGAGTTCGTGGAAACGATATTCTGAATGGGAACATGATATCCCGAGTACCCTATTAGGAATTCCTACAGCCTGTTGGGTACTACATGTCTTATGATATAGGTGTTTGCCTTTCATAGATGAATATAATTGGGATTGCTTACTGTTAACGGTATTATTAACGTTCCGTTATCTGTAAATTATCTGCATTGATTTATAGTAAACAGGAGAAACAATAAAGCTCGTGTACTCCGAATCATTCTGGTTTGTCAATGATGAATCAAGACTGTTATGAGGTAAATTATTCCGTCCCTATCAAGAAACGTTATTAATGTTCTGATATACATGAGACGATTATGTCTGTTGTAATAAGCCATGAGATGATTTGTGTATACTATGGTATGACGATATTCATATGAATTTTGGATTGTCTTGTTCTGTTTATTTATTCTGTTTAGGTATTCTGTCTTATTAATCCGTTCCGTTTGTGATTTAGCATGATATGAATTGTTGGTTTTAAAACTTATTGATTTCTGGTATGGAGCAAAGTGCTGTACGGAATTAAGTGCTACACTTTGATGGGAGCCACCTCTAGAATCCGTGCGAGCCACCTCTTGAGTCCATACATGTATATATTTCTGGGCCGAAAGGCTGTTCTGGGCCGAAAGGCTGTTCTGTATATATTTCTGGGCCGAAAGGCTGTTCTGGGCCGAAAGGCTGTTCTGTATATATTTCTGGGCCGAAAGGCTGTTCTGGGCCGAAAGGCTGTTCTGTATATATTTCTGGGCCAAAAGGCTGTTCTGGGCCGAAAGGCTATTCTGTATATATATATGGCTGGACCCATGACTATTTGAGACATAATTATAGGATGTAGTTAATCATATGCTTCTGCAGTTATATACTTTATTATTCAAGTTGAACATTACATTATTTATGTCTATTATCCACTGAGTTTCGCTCATTCTGTATTTTGTCTGTTTCTGTAGGTAATCAACCCGGGAGTCCAGTCCTAACCCCTTAAGGCTCGTCTCTCTTTTGTCAACTTCGATGTCCAGGCACTAGCTGAAGCCCGTGCGTTTGGCAAGTTTTGCTAAGTTTTAATTATGCTTTGGTTGTCTCTGTTTATGGTGATTGTATATGATCCCTTCTTCATCAATAATCTTCTGTTATACGCGTATTTTGAGGGGCTGAGTCGAGGTTAGTGTGTAGGCTTTCTGTATAATATTTACTTAGTGTGATGTTGTGGATCTGGCATAATAGTGGTAGCTCAATGGAATAGATTTTTATGTTATCAGGTGCTTTCGTCCGGCCCCATATATTATATATATGTCGATTTTTGTATCTGTTTCTGATGTGGTCATGCCCAAACTTTTAGGGGCA
>JAPPVO010000013.1:2244696-2394136 GCA_030407325.1 Camellia japonica
ATCATATTCATGCTTTGCATCCATGTTTCATGCATCTTGATTCGACGAAGTTTGCATTTGTGGATTTAATCAATTCCTATGTGATTATGTGCGCTACCTCATGTTCTTGAGATGATTCACATGTCATATCTTAGAAGCCGAATCTTTAGTTGCATCTCATGAGTGAATTGCATTAGGATTTTGTATATAAGATCATGCATGTTTTACTAACTTTGTTTTGTAACTTGTTCGCGGTCGTCAAACATGTAAGTTTTTATGCTTTAGCATCCCGTTGTGTGTGTTTTTCTTACTATGTTTAAGCATCCTACCATGTGGCTATTTGCTTATGTGATATAACTGTATGAATGCCAGTGGATGGAGGTTGTGTCGCTTAATTTGGAATGATATTGATTTTCGTGTTTGTAAACTCAATTTATTTGGGTTATACATTTTCAAAACTCTTTCAAAACTATATGAAATCAAGTTATTCCAAAATGGGTGACATAGTCTATACTTGTATGTTTCACATAGTAAATTTTAGGATTTATTAAATAATCAGAACATGAACATATAAAGAAAATAAAAGTCATATTATGGTTTAGTAGAGGCCGATCTTTTGATCGGGTGAACGGGGGTGCTCAAATAATGACCTTCCCCCTCATACCTAAGGTTCCGAGCCAAGCATCCTTGGTTACGACGAACAGTGGCCTTGGCACGAGTCATGGGTTTCCTAATTTCCCAAAATAAATATTAGGTGGCGACTCTGAGATCTGATGACGCAGTCCACTTTGACAAAATTGCAATAAAATGAATTTTCAATAAAAGTTGCCAAATCTGGACTCTCATCTATGTTTCACATTGCACTCGTGAAACTTGAGATCAAAGAGATCTCGGGGTCCGAACTGTTTAACGCGCGCGGGTACCCCCCGGGCATGTTACACTTTGCCAGGCGGCAAAAAGTTGTTTTTGAGCCAGATTTTCAACATCTTTTTTGAAAATTTGTTTTGCTGCAGAACAATCAACGCGGATTAAAAAATGTTGATTTAATAAATCATCCTGGAATTTAAGAAAACATTAATAATGGCTAAACATTCTTTTTAATTGTTGGATAATTTTGGCAGCTTGATGCCAAATACCAGAATGAAATCTTAAAAGTTCTCTTGTTGCTGGTTGGATTAAATTGTTTAAGTATGCCACTGAAACCAAGGTTAGAGGCATCTGTTTTAACAATTTTCTTCCATGTTGGATTAGGTAAAGATAAACAAGGTAGAGTTTTAACTCTAGCTTTTATCTTTGGAACAGCTTCTGTATGTTCTGGACCCCATGGAGGAGGATTTTTTTCTAATTCTGGAATATAACACTGCTGCATCAGTAGCAAGGTTAGGATAGTAATCATGAATATAATTTAAACTACCTAAGAATCTCTGTAATTGAGTTTTATCTTTAATTTCATCTAGAAATTTAGATGCAAATTCCATGCTTCTATTAATAGGAATTATAGTGCCATTATGAATGTTATGGCCTAAAAATCTTATGGTGGTCTGAAAAAGTTGCATTTTTGGTGCAGAAACAACTAAACCATTTTTAATAATAACATGCTTAAAAATGTTAAGATGTTTCATATGCTGGTCAATTGATGAAGAAAAAATTAATACATCATCAATATAACAAATGGAAAATTCTGTATAAGGATTGAAAATGTCATTCATAATATGCTGGAATTCAGATAGTGCATTTTTCAAACCAAATGGCATGACATTCCATTCAAAATGCCCAAAGGGTACTGTAAAAGCAGTTTTGTATCTGTCTTGTTCAGCGATTTGGACTTGCCAATATCCTGATTTCATGTCAAATTTGGAAAATATGATAGCATCCTGGAGTCGGTCTAAAAGATCTTTCTTGTTTAGGACTGGATACCTTATCTATTGTAAGGCTGCATTTAGAGGTTTATAATTGATGACCAATCTTGGCACACCTCTTTCAATCTCTGTATTTTATTAACATAAAAAGCAGTACAACTCCACGGAGATCTACTGAACGAATAATTTTTTCTGGAGAAGAGTATTAATTTCTATTTTACAGAGTTCTAAATACTCTTTTTCATTTGACTTGGTCAAGCGCGAGTTGGAATTTTCCGCTCATCATATCCTGGTTCATAAGGCAGCGAAACTATGTGTTTCTTACGATCCCAAAAAGCATTAGGGACATCACTGCAAATTTCAACTTGAAATTCTTTTTCAAGAGATTTAATTTTTTGCTGAAAAGAAGATTGTTGAAGTCTTTGTTCTGTAGTTAAAAAACTAATTTCCTTATGAAGAAAATTAATTTGTTTTTCTTTGAAATTGACTAGATCTTTGATCTGATCTAATTCTTTTGTATAAGGTTCGGTAATAAACTCGAAAATAATCGGTTGATTATTTAAGGTTGTATGTATGCCAATAGAATCAATTTTAGAAATTGGCATAAGTAAACACAGAAAAGGTGTTCCAAGGATTATAGCCTGGGACATGTTCTTAATAAGAACAAAAGAAGTTGGAAGGCATAATCCTTGATTACAGATTAAAACTTTTGGAAGTTTATACTGGATGTATAAAGAATTACCACTTGCACTTGTAAGTGATTGAGTTGTTTTATGAAAGTATTTAGTAGGAATTAATCCTTCCTGAATACAATTCATATCAGCACCACTATCTACAAGAGCAATGGCATCTTTTATGATAAAATCAGGTTTTATCATAAAGGTGATTCTGATGTACCATTTTTGAAAAGTTACGGAATTCATGAGCATGAGGTAGTCAGGCTCTTTAGTCTCTGGAACAGATTCAGAAGTGGATTCATTAATAATGAGTCCTTTTTCTTTGTGCTGTAGTTTACTATTAATCTTTTTAATTTCTGAATTAATAGCAATGTTGGAAGTTTGTAAATGTTTAATTTCAACTTTTAAAGCATTTACTTCCATTTTTAGATCCTGGATAGTTAATGGTTTTGCTTCATTAACTGGTTGAAGTCTTTGGAATACTTCTTTCATACTGTAATGTTGAGGAGGAAGAATTTCTTCCTTCTTCTGCTGTTGTAAAATTAATTCTAAAAATTTAATTTCATTTCTGGACTAGAAATTTGATCAGCAATATTGATCATATTCTGTTCGTCTTCTGTAAGAAATTGATACTGGGTCCACCAATATCAAGTCCATTCATTTCAACTATGGCTTTCCAATAGTTGACTTCATCGGAAATTTGATTGAGATTGGTTTTACAATCACAAACTTCTGGAGAGTGATATATTTCAGAATTAGTATCTGAAGAGTAAAGGGCTGCAATATCTCCTTCATTATCTGAAGAAGTATCTGATTCATCAGAAAGCATTCTGAGAATCTGTTGCTGGGTTTTTTCATCTAAGGATAGTTCATTAAGCTTTTGTTGTATTTTAGATCTACAACGATTGGCCTAATGACCTATTTGCCCACATTTATAACATTTTATTGTGGATTTAGAAGATTTTGTCCTGGAATATTTTTGTTTACCCTTAGAAAGTAACTGCTGCTGAACTTGTTGTTTAGCATATTTTCTGGATTTTTTGGAATAAGACTTAAAAAGTTTAGCACTTTTATGCCTTTTCTGTTTGTGAGGATACTGAATTTTATCAGGATAGGCAAATTGTTCACAGAACTCACCTAACTCACGTCTTCCTGTAAGATGTTGGTGTTTCATTTGTTGCTGTAATTTGAGATCATTGCATAGTGCAAGTCCCTCATTAGTAATTAAGCCTGTGAGTTGACCATAGGTATATCTACTGTATGGGATAGTTAATTGATTATGACGATCTCTCATCTTCTTGCGTACTCGTTCAGCAAAAAGAGTAGGAAGACCATCAATAAACTTAGCTTTCCAATGATCTGAATTAGCATCAGCTTTACGATGTACTTTCATGAGAAAAACATCTTTATACCATCGGAAATGAGATAAAGATGGACATCTTAAATTCTGTAATAATTTTCTATTACGATCTTCTATACCGGAAACATTCCCCACAAAATGGAGAATAATGCTATTTACTAGAGTGTAAACAGCATCTTGTTCAGTACTTTCTGCCCTGGTATCTGTATCTGTTTTAATTCTGGTTGAACTTAAAATTTCAGTATTTTGAGCAGTTGTGAGAATATTATCCCACTATCCTTTCAGTAGGCCGGTAAAACCACTAACAATAAACCGGGCTACCTGGTGGTCGGTATTCTCATTTTGTTTGCAAACAGTAGCAAACATGAGCATATGTTGGCAAACTTCAAATATTTGATATTCTGTAAGACCATCAATATTCCATTCATAACTGGTTCTACTGTGGTAGGATTTCTGACTATGGAGGAAATCTTCTTCATAAAGAATATCCATAGGAGTAGGTCTGGAATAATAATATCGACTAGGGGCTGTGTAAGCCTGTCGATTAACTTCAGTTCCATAATTAACTTTGTTTATGGAAGAAGGTTCATTCTGGACAAAATTTTCTTGAATTCTAGATATTTGTTGGGAATCTAAATCCTAGTAATTTTCATCTATTTCCTGGAAATGATTTCTGGATAACATATTAACTTGAGAGGATTCTCCTATATTAAGATTTCTAATCTTATTTATAAGAGTATCCATAAATTCTGTATTATCCTTTTTAGGTTTTAAATTAAAATTGGTAACTATAGGAGTAGGCTTAAAAGCTACTGGCTGAATGTCTGGAGTTTTAGGTTGAAGATGACAAGTGTCCTTTATGTGAACAACTGTTTCTTCAATCCTGGTTAACTGTTTACCCATAGTTTGACAGAAAAGGTTAGTATAATTATTTTGTTTTATAACAGGAATAATTTCCTTTACTGTCATGGCATTATTGCTTTTTGTAGGAGGTTCTACAAAAGCAGTAATCACTAAAGGTTGGGTAGTAGAGTCAATTGGAAGTAATTCTAAAGATTTTGCAGGAGGGTGTATGGAAGTAATAATGTTTCCATCAGTTGTGACCCATTGTTTCTGGATATTTTCTAAAACATTAATCTGAATATTACCATTTTCCATATACCATAATGGAAAAGGTTGGAGTTTTTGGTGCTCTTCCAAATACTTATAATACTGGATTTTGTTTTCTTGTAATTGAATTGGAGTCTAATTTGCAAAATACCATTCTCTGAATTTTGCATATTTTTCCTGGTAAAAATCCTGATTTAGGATTTTCCTATTTTCACTTCCTGGACTAAAATCCATTAAACTTCAAAGTTCATGTCACTGGCAGTAGGACTATAAGGTCCTTTGCTACTGGATTCTCTCGGTACATAAACACCATGTGGGATTCTATTTCGAGAAAAATGTAATCCTTGAATTTCAGGATCCATAGGATCTGTGGGTTAATCTGGATTACTAGGAGGTCTGGATGGCATTCCTTGTATGACATATTCTAATGGTTCAGCTGTCGAATGCCTGGAAGACTCAGGAAAGTCTACTCGATATGGCTCTCTGAAAGAGGGAGTAGATCGAACACTGGTGGTTGACATACTTCTTGAAAGCTGTCTTTGTGGCCTCTGAAAACGAAGGTAGACATTACCATTATCAGTTTGGATTACATCATCTAAATCTTGTTGGATCATAGGTCTTGGCGGAACAGCATTTGTGATTTGCCATCTTTCTGGAAAGGTTATTTTTTCCCATTCAATCATTTTGGGCATGGCAACTTGACTACTGTAAAGATTGGTGTCGATAAGCACTGTGTGCCCTTGAGCACTCTGCTTTTGAATATAAGGATTTAAAGTTGTTAAAACCTTCAAATAAATTCTGGAAATGACCGTAAAAGGTGGTGATCCTAGAAGATACTCATAACCATGAGATAGAACTCTCAACTCTAAAACCTTAGATAGATTTTGATCTGAAAGGGCTATACTCAAATTGGATAGATATCAAAATATACTGGACCATGAGCTAAGCTAGTTTCTATGGCTCCCATAAGCGAAGCTCTCCAATTAGTACATCTACCATCTCGTAGTGTACACTGAATACTGGTGTTTTGACCTAAAAGAGTCAATGGTTTGAAAGCTATCTGGACCCTATATGGACATACTTATATTTGTCTAAAAAAGGAATAAGATCTTGGAGATGTATTAAATACATAAGTTCATCATTATTCTGGACTGAGGCTGCATGCTCAAATGTCTTGATGATCCTTCTACTGGAAAAGTCTAGTTTGCCTATCTTATAGATGGTATTTGGCTTGACTTGCGGAATTGTCCATTTATCAAGTGCCTCCTTGACATCTTGATAAGCGACTTAAGATAATGACTGAGCTAATTTGTTCCTACAATAAAAGAGAGAACGTTCTAGAAGGACAGAGAGAGTTAGAGAGAATCTTTCTTCTTGAGTAGTAGAGGAGAAAGTTGGAGAAAAGAAATGGAGATACGATGAAAATTAAGGCGAATTCAAATTCATCTTTTTTAGGTGATTTAGAGAACATTAAATGAGTTGGTTAAGTAAAAGTGATGTCGTTAAGCTACAATTACTCCGTATATTCTCTTTCTTGGAGGCTAAGAAAGATTAGTTTGAGTTAAGCTTGGCCGCTTAGGCTAATGAAACTAATAGTTGCCGAAGCTAATTATAGTTCGTAGAACAAAAGAGAGAAGGTTGGAGAAGGACAGAGAGAGTTAGAGGAAAACTTTCTTCTTGAGTGGTAGGAGAGAAAGTTAGAGAAAAGAAAGGCAATTAGGATGAAAATTAAAGGGAATTCAAGTTCATCATCTTGGACTTGAGAATTGAACACTTAGGTGATTTAGAAAACTTTAAATGAGATGCATAAGTTAGACTCATACGGTTTTGCACAATTACTAAGTAAAATCTCTTTTCTGGAGGCTCGGCAAGATTAGTTTGAGTTAAACTTGGCCACTTAAGCCAATGAAACTGTTCGTTGCCTAAGCTAATTAGTTCCTAGAAAAAAAGAGAGAGGGACGGAGAGAGTTAGAGAGAAACTTTCTTCCTGAGAACTAGAAGAGATAGTTGGGGAAAAGAGAGGTAAATAGAATGAAACTTACAGGGAATTGAAATTCATCGATTTGGATTTGAGAATTGAACACTCAGGTGATTTAGATAACATGAAACGAGTTGCTTAAGTTAGACTAACATCGTTAAGCTACGATTATTCCATAAATTATCTTTCTTGGAGGCTAAGCAAGATTAGTTTGAGTGAAACTTGACCTCTTAAGCCAATGAAACTGATAGTTGCCTAAGCTAATTAGTTTCTACAATAAAAGAGCGAAGGTTCTAGAAGGACGGAGGGAGTTATAGAAAATCTTCCTTCCTTGGTGGCGGAAGAGAAAGTTTGGGAAAAGAAGGGGAAATATGATGAAAATTAATGCGAGTTGAAATTCAACTTTGTGGATCCTGGAAGATACTCATAACCATGAGATAGAACTCTCAACTCTAAAACCTTAGATAGGTTTTGATCTGAAAGGGCTATACTCAAATTTGGATAGATATCAAAATATACTGGACCATGAGCTAAGCTAGTTTCTATGGCTCCCATAAGCGAAGCTCTCCAATTAGTACATCTACCATCTCGTAGTGTACACTGAATACTGGTGTTTTGACCTAAAAGAGTCAATGGTTTGAAAGCTATCTGGACAAGTCCTATATGGACATACTTATATTTGCCTAAAAAAGGAATAAGATCCTGGAGATGTATTAAATACATAAGTTCATCATTATTCTGGACTGAGGCTGTATGCTCAAATGTCTTGATGATCCTTCTACTCTTTTTGCTGAACGAGTACGCAAGAAGATGAGAGATCGTCATAATCAATTAGCTATCACATACAGTAGATATACCTATGGTCAACTCATAGGCTTAATTATTGATGAGGGACTTGCACTATGCAATGATCTCAAATTACAGCAACAAATGAAACACCAACATCTTACAGGAAGACGTGAGTTAGGTGAGTTCTGTGAACAATTTGCCTATCCTGATAAAATTCAGTATCCTCACAAACAGAAAAGGCATAAAAGTGCTAAACCTTTTAAGTCTTATTCCAAAAAATCCAGAAAATATACTAAACAACAAGTTCAGCAGCAGTTACCTTCTAAGGGTAAACAAAAATATTCCAGGACAAAATCTTCTAAATCCACAATAAAATGTTATAAATGTGGGCAGATAGGTCATTATGCCAATCGTTGTAGATCTAAAATACAACAAAAGCTTAATGAACTATCCTTAGATGAAAAAACCCAGCAACAAATTCTCAGAATGCTTTCTGATGAATCAGATACTTCTTCAGATAATAAAGGAGATATTGCAGTCCTTTACTCTTCAGATACTAATTCTGAAACAGATCACTCTCCAGAAGTTTGTGATTGTAAAACCAATCTCAATCAAATTTCCGATGAAGTTAACTATTGGAAAGCCATAGTTGAAATGAATGGACTTGATATTGGTGGACCCAGTATCAATGTTCTTACAGAAGACGAACAGAATATGATCAATATTGCTGATCAAATTTCTAGTCCAGAAATGAAATTAAAATTTTTAGAATTAATTTTACAACAATAGAAGAAGGAAGAAATTTTTAGAATTAATTCCAAAGACTTCAACTAGTTAATGAAGCAAAACCATTAACTATCCAAGATCTAAAAATGGAAGTAAATGCTTTAAAAGTTGAAATTAAACATTTACAAACTTCCAACATTGCTATTAATTTAGAAATTAAAAAGATTAATAGTAAACTACAACACAAGGAAAAAGGACTCGTTATTAATGAATCCACTTCCGAATCTATTCCAGAAACAAAAGAGCCTGACTACCTCATGCTTATGAACTCAGTAACTTTTCAGAAATGGTATATCCGAATTACCTTTATGATAAAACCTGATTTTATCATAAAAGATGCCATTGCTCTTGTAGATAGTGGTGCTGATATGAATTGTATTCAGGAAGGATTAATTCCTACTAAAATTCTTCATAAAAACAACTCAATCACTTACAAGTGCAAGTGGTAATTCTTTATACATCCAATATAAACTTCCAGAAGTTTTAATCTGTAATCAAGGATTATGCCTCTTCCAACTTCTTTTGTTCTTATTAAGAACATGTCCCAGGCTATAATCCTTGGAACACCATTTCTGTGTTTACTTATGCCAATTTCTAAAATTGATTCTATTGGCATACATACAACCTTAAATAATCAACCGATTATTTTCGAGTTTATTACCGAACCTTATACAAAAGAATTAGATTAGATCAAAGATCTAGTCAATTTCAAAGAAAAACAAATTAATTTTCTTCAAAAGGAAATTAGTTTTTTAACTACAGAACAAAGACTTCAACAGTCTTCTTTTCAGCAAAAAATTAAATCTCTTGAAAAAGAATTTCAAGTTGAAATTTGCAGTGATGTCCCTAATGCTTTTTGGGATCGCAAGAAACACATCGTTTCCCTGCCATATGAACCAGGATATGATGAGCGGAAAATTCCAACTCGCGCTCGACCAAGTCAAATGAAAAAAGAGTATTTAGAACTCTGTAAAACAGAAATTAATACTCTTCTCCAGAAAAAAACTTATTCATTCCAGTAGATCTCCGTGGAGTTGTACTGCTTTTTATGTTAATAAAAATGCAGAGATTGAAAGAGGTGTGCCAAGATTGGTCATCAATTATAAACCTCTAAATGCAGCCTTACAATGGATAAGGTATCCAGTCCCAAACAAGAAAGATCTTTTAGACCGACTCCAGGATGCTGTCATATTTTCCAAATTTGACATGAAATCAGGATATTGGCAAGTCCAAATCGCTGAACAAGACAGATACAAAACTACTTTTACAGTACCCTTTGGGCATTTTGAATGGAATGTCATGCCATTTGGTTTGAAAAATGCACCATCTGAATTCCAACATATTATGAATGATATTTTCAATCCTTATACAGAATTTTCCATTTGTTATATTGATGATGTATTAATTTTTTCTTCATCAATTGACCAGCATATGAAACATTTTAACATTTTTAAGCATGTTATTATTAAAAATGGTTTAGTTGTTTCTGCACCAAAAATGCAACTTTTTCAGACCACCATAAGATTTTTAGGCCATAACATTCATAATGGCACTATAATTCCTATTAATAGAAGCATGGAATTTGCATCTAAATTTCCAGATGAAATTAAAGATAAAACTCAATTACAGAGATTCTTAGGTAGTTTAAATTATATTCATGATTACTATCCTAACCTTGCTACTGATGCAGCAGTGTTATATTCCAGACTTAGAAAAAATCCTCCTCCATGGGGTCCAGAACATACAGAAGCTGTTCAAAAGATAAAAGCTAGAGTTAAAACTCTACCTTCTTTATCTTTACCTAATCCAGCATGGAAGAAAATTGTTGAAACAGATGCCTCTAACCTTGGTTTCGGTGGCATACTTAAACAATTTAATCCAACCAGCACAAAAGAAGAACTTTTAAGATTTCATTCTGGTATTTGGCATCAAGTTGCCAAAAATTATCCAACAATTAAAAAAGAATGTTTAGCCATTATTAAATGTGTTCTTAAATTCCAGGATGATTTATTAAATCAACATTTTTTAATCCGTGTTGATTGTTCTGCAGCAAAACAAATTTTCAAAAAAGATGTTGAAAATCTGGCTCAAAAACAACTTTTTGCCGCCTGACAGAGTCAACTTTCCGTATTTGATTTTGATATTGAATATATCAAAGGAGAAAATAATTCTCTTCCAGATTTTCTAACCCGTGAATATTTACAGGGTTCTCATGCAGAATAGAGGCCGGGGCTCCGGCAGAAGGGGCCGAGGCAGGGGTAATCCCTACCATATAGAATTTCCAGGTCTTAGTGCCACTTCCAGTAAAAAAGGGGAATCTAGCCGGTCGGCTAAAGATGTCCTCCTCACTCCAGTACCATATGTTTAGAATTTTATTACAGAGGAAATTGTCCTCTATATTGAAACTTCCGACATTCAATGGATGAAAGATCCATGGGAAATTAAAAGGTGGTATTTGACCACTCAGCATTCTTTACCGCACTTTGACCAATACAGATATATTTTTGAGCAAATTCTTACTGAACTTGCGTCGATCCAATTCCAGCATACATTGGCCGAACCAAATCGGACCAATAGTCCTATTAATTACAGCAAAGCTACTATCCAGAATATTTTGCCCATGACGGCTTGGGGTATGCACCCTCATGTTACCCGTACTCTTGAGATCCGTAACAAGGAGTCTCGTTATAGTTACTGGGATTATATTGATGCTTTTACTCAAGCATTTTATTATATGAATCCCCCACGGAACCATTCTTGGTTTATCTGTGTTCTTCCCGAAGTTTTACAAAACGATCTCCCAAACTGGTTTCTCGTTTGGTGGGATAAGTTTGCCATCCAAATTGATGCTTTTCCAGAAGATGTTCACAATGCCTTTAAGGAATGGCAGATTGCCTACAGTCACCTTCCAGGATACAAGGACATATCAATGTCCAAATCTACTGTCCATTTTGTAATCCGCTTTGGAATTCCATGGATTTGGAAATGGGATTTCCAGTGCGACTTCCAGAATAAAGTTCCCCGTTTAAAAAGGGTTTTCTTTTACAAATGGTGGAACAAGATGGATGATCCTAAACTCCATCAAGAATTACTCCAGAAAATTAAAGGTCATACTCAGGCCTGCTGGGATGCTACTCCTAAGTTAATTCTAGCTGCTCATAGATATCAAAATATACTGGACCATGAGCTAAGCTAGTTTCTATGGCTCCCATAAGCGAAGCTCTCCAATTAGTACATCTACCATCTCGTAGTGTACACTGAATACTGGTGTTTTGACCTAAAAGAGCCAATGGTTTGAAAGCTATCTGGACAAGTCCTATATGGACAACTACTTATTTTTCTAAAAAAGAAATAAGATCCTGGAGATGTATTAAATATATAAGTTCATCATTATTCTGGACTGAGGCTGTATGCTCAAATGTTTTAGAAAATATCCAGAAACAATGGGTCATAACTGATGGAAACATTATTACTTCCATACACCCTCCTGCAAAATCTTTAGAATTACTTCCAAGTGACTCTACTACCCAACCTTTAGTGATTACTGCTTTTGTAGAACCTCCTACAAAAAGCAATAATGCCATGACAGTAAAGGAAATTATTCCTGTTATAAAACAAAATAATTATACTAACCTTTTCTGTCAAACTATGGGTAAACAGTTAACCAGGATTGAAGAAACAGTTGTTCACATAAAGGACACTTGTCATCTTCAACCTAAAACTCCAGACATTCAGCCAGTAACTTTTAAGCCTACTCCTACAGTTACCAATTTTAATTTAAAACCTAAAAAGGATAATACAGAATTTATGGATACTCTTATAAATAAGATTAGAAATCTTAATATAGGAGAATCCTCTCAAGTTAATATGTTATCCAGAAACCATTTCCAGGAAATAGATGAAAATTACCAGAATTTAGATTCCCAACAAATATCTAGAATTCAGGAAAATTTTCTCCAGAATGAGCCTTCTTCCATAAATAAAGTTCATTATGGAACTGAAGTTAATCGACAAGCTTACACAGCTCCTAGTCGATATTACTATTCCCGACCCACTCCTATGGATATTCTTTACGAAGAAGATTTCCTCCATAGTCAGAAATCCTACCACAGTAGAACCATTTACGAATGGAATATTGATGGTCTTACAGAATATCAAATATTTGAAGTTTGCCAACATATGCTTATGTTTGCTACTGTTTGCAAACAAAATGAGAATACCGACCACCAGGTAGCCCGGTTTATTGTTAGTGGTTTTACCGGCCTACTGAAAGGATGGTGGGATAATATTCTCACAACTGCTCAAAATACTGAAATTTTAAGTTTAACCAGAATTAAAACAGATCTAGATACCAGGGCAAAAAGTACTGAACAAGATGCTGTTTACACTCTGGTAAATAGCATTATTCTCCATTTTGTGGGGAATGTTTCCGGTATAGAAGATCGTAATAGAGAATTATTACAGAATTTAAGATGTCCATCTTTATCTCATTTTCGATGGTATAAAGATGTTTTTCTCATGAAAGTACATCGTAAAGCTGATGCTAATTCAGATCATTGGAAAGCTAAGTTTATTAATGGTCTTCCTACTCTTTTTGCTGAACGAGTACGCAAGAAGATGAGAGATCATCATAATCAATTAGCTATCCCATACAGTAGATATACCTATGGTCAACTCATAGGCTTAATTACTGATGAGGGACTTGCACTATGCAATGATCTCAAATTACAGCAACAAATGAAACACCAACATCTTACAAGAAGACGTGAGTTAGGTGAGTTCTGTGAACAATTTGCCTATCCTGATAAAATTCAGTATCCTCACAAACAGAAAAGGCATAAAAGTGCTAAACCTTTTAAGTCTTATTCCAAAAAATCCAAAAAATATGCTAAACAACAAGTTCATCAGCAGTTACCTTCTAAGGGTAAACAAAAATATTCCAGGACAAAATCTTCAAAATCCACAATAAAATGTTATAAATGTGGGTAGATAGGTCATTATGCCAATCGTTGTAGATCTAAAATACAACAAAAGCTTAATGAACTATCCTTAGATGAAAAAACCCAACAACAGATTCTCAGAATGCTTTCTGATGAATCAGATACTGCTTCAGATAATGAAGGAGATATTGCAGCCCTTTACTCTTCAGATACTAATTCTGAAACAAATCACTCTCCAGAAGTTTGTGAATTACTCAGAAAATTCCCTGTAAATTCTCAGAAAAGTCTCAGTAATTTTCATTGAATTCTCAGTAAATTCCCGGTAAATTATACTGTAAATTCCTAGCAAATTCTCAGTAAGTTATTGAGTAAATTCTCAGTAAATTCTAAATAAATTATTGAGTAAATTCTAATTAAATTCCCAATAAATAACTCAGTAAATTCCCAGTAAATCACTCAGTGAATTCCCAGTAAATTCTCAGTAAATTACTCAGTAAATTCTCTGTAAATCCTCAGTAAATTCCCAGTAAATTCTAAGTAAATTACTCAGAAAATTCACAGTAAATTCTCAGTAAATTACTCAGTACTTTCCCAGTAAATTCTTTGTAAATTACTACGTGAATTCCTAGTAAGTTCTCAATAAATTATCTATAAATTCTCAATAAATTTCTAGTAAATTCTTAGTAAATTTCCCTTTCCTTCTTCCTCTAGAGCTCCTCTCTCTAACAACAAAGATTTGAGACAAAATGATTGTTTCTAGGTCTGTCGGCTGTCTTAACACTCAGCTCGGACACGTGGCACTACTGGTTTGGTTCAACTCAAAAAGTGACTGATTGACAAGACAAGTCTATGACAAAGCGTATGCAACAAGCTAAGGCAAGACACATCGGCAATCAAAGACATCGGCTAGGGAGGACGACACTTGACTAAGCTGTGCCACACCTTGGCCTGGATGTGCCACACCTCGGTCTAGGCCATACCTGCCCTGGAACAAAATCACTAAGTGTAAAACATCTCGGCCTGGATAGCGACATCTCGGCTAACACGCCGGGGTGAAGATGGAGGTCAACCAAGTGGTTTCAAAATGGTTCTAAGTACAATGGTTCAGCAGTGAACTAGGTTCAAGATGACCTCGGCTACACACCAAGCAAGGATCAGAATCAAGCAAGCAACATTTAAACAAAGCAAGACAAAACAAGATAAACAAGATTTGCAACATCATAAGACAAGATCATACAGGAATGTATGCAAGCATGGCTAAGTCAAAACGAGGGTTGTTACATCCTACCCCCCTTAAAAAGTTTGGTCCCCAAACTTAGGTTACCTTGTTCCAAGAACAATTCTGGATGTCGAGTCCTCATCTCCTCTTCCATTTCCCATGTGGCATCCTTGCCGTAATGCTCTTTCCATTCCACTTTTACCATTGGTATCGACTTGTTTCTCAACTGCCTAACTTGTCTGTCGATAATACACATCGGCTTCTCTTCATAGCCTAAATTCTCATTAACTTCAGTCCCAGAATAGTCAATCACATGCAGTGGATCCCGAACATACTTTCTTAACATCGAAACATGAAACACATTATGGACTTGGCTTAATTCGGGTGGCAAAGCAAGTCTGTAGGCTACGGAGTTAACCTTGTCAAGAATTTCAAATGGCCCAATATAACGGGGTGCTAACTTACCTTTCTTCCCAAATCTGGAATCTCCTTTCATTGGTGAAACTTTCAGGAATACATGATCCCCAACTTCGAATTCTAACTCATTCCTTCTCTGGTCGGCGTAGCTCTTTTGTCGGCTCTGGGTAGTTTTAATCCTCTGTTGAATAAGTTTAATCTTCTCTGTTGTTACTTGAATCAATTCGGGACCAAGCAGAGCTCTGTCTCCAACTTCGGTCCAACATATCGGCGACCTACACTTTCTTCCGTACAAAGCTTCATACGGCGCCATGCCGATGCTAGCTTGATAACTGTTGTTGTAAGCGAATTCCACTAAGGGTAAATGCATTCCCCAACTTCCTTGGAAGTCCAAAACACATAGTCTAAGCATATCTTCAAGTGTCTGAATTGTCCTCTCTGTCTGCCCATCAGTCTGGGGATAAAAAGCTGTGCTAAACCTCAACTCGGCTCCGAAAGCTCTCTGTAGGCTCTGCCAAAATCTAGAAACAAATTTAGGATCTCGGTCTGACACAATTGACATCGGCACTCCATGAAGTCTAACAATCTCGTTCACATACAACAAGGCAAGTTGATCGGCGTTGAAGGTAGTCTTAACAGGCAAAAAGTGTGCTGACTTAGTTAGTCTATCAACAACAACCCAAATCGAATTCATACCTTTCTGTGTCTTCGGCAAACCAATCACAAAATCCATGGAGATGTGTTCCCATTTCCATTCAGGAATCGGCAAAGGTTGAAGAAGTCCTGTTGGTCTCTGATGTTCTGCTTTTACTTGTTGACAATGCAAACACTGGGACACGAATTCGGCTATTTCTCTCTTCATATTTGGCCACCAAAACGTCTGTTTTACATCCTGATACATCTTGGTATTTCCTGGATGAACAACAAACTTGGAACCATGAGCTTCCTGCAAAATTTTCCTTTTCAACTCTGGAACGTCGGCCACACACAATCTTCCTTCAAACTTGAGCACTTGATCTTCGATGGTACACCCTGGTCTTGGCTTCGTAATAATCTCGTCGGCTACCTTCTTGAAGAACTTG
Organism: Camellia japonica; assembly: GCA_030407325.1. Taxonomy (NCBI): domain Eukaryota; kingdom Viridiplantae; phylum Streptophyta; class Magnoliopsida; order Ericales; family Theaceae; genus Camellia; species Camellia japonica. The sequence goes on from JAPPVO010000013.1 coordinate 2,260,893, forward strand.
TCCTCCATCTGTCTTGTCTTCACTTCCTCAACAATAATGGGTTCTGCTGAAATCATGGTTAGACATGCCAAACTTCCATCTACCTTCCTGCTCAAAGCGTCGGCTACGGTGTTAGCTTTCCCTGGGTGATATTGAATTTGCATATCATAGTCTTTCAACAGCTCAAGCCATCTTCTCTGCCTCAAATTCAATTCTTTCTAAGTGAACAGGTATTTTAAACTCTTATGATCTGTAAAAACCTAACAAGAAGCTCCATACAAATAGTGACGCCAAATCTTTAAAGCAAATACAACGGCTGCTAGTTCCAAGTCATGGGTAGGATAGTTCCTTTCATGTAGCTTCAACTGACGAGATGCATACGCTATGACTTTACCCTTTTGCATCAATACACAACCCAAACCCTTATGCGATGCATCACTATAGATATGAAACTCTTCATTACCTGATGGAAGTGCGAGTACTGGTGCTGTAACTAACCTCGTCTTCAGTTCCTGAAAAGCTGCCTCCCGATCTTCAGTCCATTCATACAGTGTTCCCTTCTTAGTCAATTGCGTCAATGGAATTGCCATCCTTGAGAAATCCTTCACAAACTTCCTGTAATAACCTGCCAAACCCAGAAAACTACGAATCTCGGACACATTAGTCGGCCTCGGCCAATTCACTACGGCTTCAATTTTGCTAGGATCAACCGAGATACCCTCTTCATTAATCACATGACCCAAGAATGAGATAGTAGGAAGCCAAAACTCACATTTGTTAAACTTAGCATACAATTTCCGGTCTCTCAAAACCTGTAAGGCAAGTCTCAAATGATTCTCATGCTCAGCTTTACTCTTGGAATAGATCAATATATCATCAATGAAGACAACTACAAACTCATCTAAGTATGGCTTGAAGACTCTGTTCATTAAATCCATAAATGCAGCAGGGGCATTGGTTACTCCAAAAGGCATCACTAAAAATTCGTAGTGGCCGTATCTTGTCCGAAAAGCAGTCTTCTCAACATCCTCGGCTTTAACTTTAAGTTGATGGTAACCTGACCTAAGGTCAATCTTAGAAAAGACTCGCGCTCCTTGTAGTTGGTCAAGCAAATCATCAATCCTAGGTAGTGGGTACTTGTTTTTAATGGTGACCTTATTAAGTTCTCTGTAATCAATGCAAAGACGGAGTGTGCCATCCTTTTTCTTAACAAATAAAACGGGTGCTCCCCATGGTGAAGTGCTCGGCCTAATAAATCCCTTGTCCAACAATTCTTGTAGTTGCAGTTTCAATTCCCTAAGTTCGGCTGGGGCCATTCTATAGGGTGTTTTGGAGATCGGCTGTGTTCCCGACATGATATCAATAGTAAACTCTATCTCTCTATCGGCTAAGTGGCCAGGCAATTCGTTTGGGAAGAAGTCGGGAAATTCATTAACAACTGGGATGTCGGCTAAATTAACATTTCCATCCTGACCACTCAGTATACTACACAAGTAGCCTCGACACCCTTTCTGAATTAACTTATAGGCCTTAATGGACGAAATCAAGTAAGGTGGGGGCACTACCCCTCTACCCTGGAAAATAACCTCGGCTAGGTTTGGGGGTTTCAGTGTGACACTCTTCGAAACAACTAACCAGTCCATTCCCAGTATAACATCAAAATGAGTTATGTCCAAAGGCATTAAATCTACTAACAATTCAACATTCTCAATCACAACAATACATGCTCTATAAATGGATGCAACAATCATAGATCTCCCAGATGGAGTAGACACAGATAATACATAATCAAGGGGTTCTAGTTCTCTATTAATCTTCTCGGCAAACTTAGCAGATACAAACGAATGCGTAGAACCCGAATCAATCAACACATAAGCATCTTGGGAGCAAATTAGGAGTATACCTGACACCACTGTCTCAGCATTCTGAGTGTCTCCTGGTACTAGCGCAAATACTCTGCCCTGCCTCATCTGCCCTTTTCCAACATTACCCTTCTGAACGGAACCCGAGGTATTCTCACCTTTCTTGTTGTTATCAGCCTTTGTCTTAGGGCAATCTTTCACATAATGACCCATCTCGCCACATTCATAACAAGCCCCAGACGTCCGACGACAGACCCCGAAATGTTGCTTCCCACAATCCGAACACGTCGGTTTAGCATTACCTTTCTGCCTTAGGTTGCCAGCTCTGCCCATGTTCGTCTTCTTCTTGGTGCCCACCTGTGCTCGGCGATCGTCATAGTTCTGTCTCTTTCGCTGGTTCTCTCCCGAACTCTGGTATCGATTCAAGTTAGCTTCGGCCAGAATGGCTTTGTCCAACACTTCGGCGTAAGTCGGCATATTGTGCAAGTTAACCCGGTCTTGAATCGGTCCGCGAAGCCCACTCTCGAACTTCCTAGCCTTCATGTATTCATCGTTGGCCATGTGAGGTGCAAACCTCGCCAATTCAGTAAAAGCGCGGTCGTATTCCGCCACTGTTCGGTTGCCTTGCGTCAAAGTTTGAAATTCGGTAGCCTTGCGGTTTCGAACACTTAGGGGAAAGTGTTTGTTGTAGAACAACTCCAAGAATCGGGTCCAGGTCAAGTCCGGATTGCTTTCTCGAACCATCATCCACCATCTGCGAGCGTCATCATCTAACGTGAATGCTGCCAATGTCACCTTCTGAGCGTCGGTGCTAGGAAAGATCTCGAACAACTTTTCCATTTCCAAAACCCACGCCTCAGCCTTCATCGGCTCTATACCCCCAGAGAATCTCAGTGGTTTCATTTTCTTGAACTCCCTGATCAAAGCTATTGTGCCATCCCCATATAAGGCTGGCTGCGGAGGAACTTGCGGCACTGGAGGAGGTGGAGGCGGGACTACATTTCGGCCGTTGGTCTGCTCGGCCTGAGTCGACGTAGCACTAGCGTACTGCTGTCTGGTTTGCCTCAACTCGCGGGCCAAACCTTCAACTAATCTTTCCAGTCTGTCCATCCTGTCTTCGGGCCGATCTCGGCCAATTGGAGGTCTACCTCTCCTCATGATGCTATGAGTATGCAAAGTGTGACTTTTAAGCAAAATAAGCAAATAACCACGTAGGCAAGTAACAAACAGACATGTCAAGACAATGCACACCTTGTTCAAATAGCAAGCACTATAATGCAATCCTAACATCAATTCTAAGGGAAATCCTATGCTCTTTAGGACTCAAAGTGTGTGAATAACGTATTATAAGGAACTTGTGCTCTGATACCATTCTGTCACGACCCCAACCCGCGCCCTAGTAGGATGGTGCCATGATGGCCAGTAATCCAAGATTACCGAAGGCCAGCTTTCAAAATTCACACACAAACAGAGTACACATAGGGGCTTACGAATGCGGAAGCAATAACTTAAGTACAAGTGGTCCATAAGAGCCGTGCATAAATCAAATGAAATGACATACAAGATATAGTTTCACAATTTATCGTTAATCAACAAAATACAAGTTACATCTTGATCAAAAGGCTTCTCGAGCCGACATGTACAAAATACAATAAATACAAGCCAAGAAGCATGATTTTCAAGATTTGCCGACGTAAATACAACATTGCCGACATGATTGCAAAACAAAGAAGGCATAATCATGAATCCAAAACAAGCTTTGCAAAACTCATCTAGGCGTCGCCGCCGTCCTGCTCATCACCTACATACATATATAGAGAGGGTGAGCTTGGATACTCAGTGAATGGTACTAGTAATAAAGGTTTTGCATGAATAATAGCCGAAGTCTTTTCAAAACAAAACATGCCAAAACCATACGAATATTAGCCGAGATCCTTCCAGAGCAAAACACGTCAAACTTTATCAAATCAAGAGATAACCGTATTCATCTATCAAGTCTTACAGGTCTCAAGGGATGCTTACTAGCATCGGCAAAACACAAATCAAGCTTCCCCAACAAACAAATCCACGCGGTAAACCGTCAGTGGCAAAACAAGGACTGCACGATCCGTAATCGATTAGTCAAAGGTACTGCGAAAGTTTATAGTCCTCCAGCACAAGGGACTTGTGTTACTTAAGCCCGTAGCTCTTTTTAACACGATGGTCTCGCGTTACTTAGGCCCGTAGCCCGCTTTAACACGATAGTCTTTCAAAGAAAGGACCGTATCCTTTTTATACTTAGTGCTGCGAAAGTTTAGAGTCCTCCAGCACAAGGGACTTTCAAGGGTGACATCAAAACAAAGCTTATACTTGATACATCAAAATAGAGCTAATCATTCATGCTTAACAAATACTTTCATCAAAACAAGGCAAAGCAAGATTTAACAAAACAGTATAACATAGCTTTATTAAAAATACCACTCACCTAGCTCTTCAGGCGTAGGCTCAAAGCAAAGATCAAAGTCCTACAATCACATGGCAATCACATTCTCAAAACAAGCTTTACATGCATGCAAATGATCTCGGCATTCTCACCAGATCCGAGTCAATAACAAAGCAAAACATGCTGGGAGTTTTAAACACTGTTTTCTTGTCTCGTGAAAACACACTGGGTACCGTCCAGGCCTTGCCGAGGTGTGGTCCCGATGGCCACATTCAAAACGAAATCGGGAAAACCTGGGTTTCCCCCTTGAAGAATGCAAAGAACAAGATCATCAAGAACATGCATGCTAAAATCATAACTTGTTTATTCAAAACTGAGATTTCATGCTAAGAGTTCAAAAACATGGACCTGGGTACCCACACAAGGAAACCGTGTGAAAACAAACACAAAAACATGGTTCTTGCCATACACTTCCGGATCAAAACAAGACTTTTCTTCAAGAACACATGAACATTATTTTTTTTCTTCAAAAACCATCTTCAAATCAATGCATGGCTTGCAAAACGAATTCAATCATGCAATGCAGCTTGATAGCCAATAAGAATAACTAGAGCAGAGCAAGAATCTAACCTCAAAACTCAAATCCAACGGTTCGATCCTCAAAGATCAAGCTCGAAACTCTACTTTCTCACTCTAAAACTCCTTCCTTCTTCCTCTAGAGCTTCTCTCTCTAACAACAAAGATTTGAGACAAAATGATTGTTTCTAGGTCTGCCGGCTGTCTTAACACTCAGCTCGGACACGTGGCACTACCAGTTTGCTTCAACTCAAAAAGTGACTGATTGACAAGACAAGTCTATGACAAAGCGTATGCAACAAGCTAAGGCAAGACACATCGGCAATCAAAGACATCGGCTAGGGAGGACGACACTTGACTAAGCTGTGCCACACCTTGGCCTGGATGTGCCACACCTCGGTCTAGGCTATACCTGCCCTGGAACAAAATCACTAAGTGTAAAACATCTCGGCCTGGATAGCGACATCTCGGCTAACACGCCGGGGTGAAGATGGAGGTCAACCAAGTGGTTTCAAAATGGTTCTAAGTACAATGGTTCAGCGGTGAACTAGGTTCAAGATGACCTCGGCTACACACCAAGCAAGGATCAGAATCAAGCAAGCAACATTTAAACAAAGCAAGACAAAACAAGATAAACAAGATTTGCAACATCATAAGACAAGATCATACAGGAATGTATGCAAGCATGGCTAAGTCAAAACGAGGGTTGTTACAAAATTACCCAGTAAATTCTCAGTAAATTCCCTGGAAATTCTTAGTATATTACGCAGTAAATTTCCTGTAAATCCTCAGTAAATTACACAGTAAATTCTGAGTACATTCTCCGTAAATTACTCAGTAAATTCCTAGTAAATTACTGAGTAAATTCTTAGTAAATTACTCAGTAAATTACCTGTAAATTCTCCGTAAATTCCGAGTGAATTATCACTAAATAACTCTATAAATTCACAGTATATTCTCAGTAAATTACTCATAAAATTCCTAGTAAAGTACTTGGTAAATTCTCAGTAAATTACACAGTAAATTCCTAGTAAATTCTCAGTAAATTACTCAGTGAATTCCCAGTAGATTCTCAGTAAATTCCCTTTAAATTCTCAGTAAATTACTCAGTAAATTCACCGTAAATTCCCTGTAATTTCCGAGTAAATTCTCAGTAAATATTCTGAAAACTACTCAGTAAATTCCCAGTAAATTACTCAGTAAATTCTCTATAAATTCCTAGTAAATTTATAGTAAATTACTTAGTAAATTCCAGTAAATTATTAGTAAATTCCATGTAAATTCTTAGTAAATTGCCAGTAATTTACTCAGTAAATTCCTAGTAAATTAATAGTAAATTACTCAGTAAATTCTCTGTAAATTACTTAGTAAATTCCCAGTTAATTTTTAGAAAATTACTTAGTAAATTCCAAGTAGATTCTCAGTAAAATGCCAGTAAATTCTCAATAAATTACTCAGTAAATTCCAAGTAAATTTTCAGAAAATTACTCAGTAAATTCCGTGTAAATTCTCAATAAATGACTCAGTAAATTCCTAGAAAATTCCAAGTAAATTACTTTGTAAACTCCCAGTAAATTCTCTGTAAATTTCCAATAAATTCCAAGTAATTTACTAAGTAAATTTCCAGTAAATTACACAACAATTCCCAGTAAATTACTGAGTAAATTACCAGTTAATTCTCAGAAAGTTACTCAGAAAATTCCCTGTAAAGTCTCAGTGAATTGCTCTGTAAATTCTCAGTAAATTACTCAGTAAATTTCAAGTCATTCTCAATAAATTACTAATTTACTTCGCAGTAAATTATCAGTAAATTCCTTAGTAAATTATCTTTAAATTCTCAGTAAATTTCAGGTAAATCATCTGTAAATTACTCATGAAATTTCCAGTAAATTACTCAGTATATTCCCAATAAATTCTTAGTAAATTCTCTATAAATTACTCAGTAAATTCTCAGTAAATTACTTCGTAAATTCAAAGTAAATTACTCAGTAAATTTCCAGTAAATTACTCAGCAAATTATCAGTAAATTTCTAGTAAATTCTTGTAAATTGCTCAGTAAATTCACAACAAATTACTGAGTAAATTCCAAGAAAATTCTCAGTAAATTGCCAATAAATTACATAGTAAATTGCCATTAAATTCCTAGTTAATTACTCAGTAAATTCTCTGTAAATTCTCAGTACATTCCCAGTAAATTCTCAGTAAATTACTCAGTAAATTCCCAGCAAATTCTTAGTAAGTTACTCAGTAAATTTCCTATAAATTCTCAGTAAATTACTAAGTAAATTCTCAGTAAATTACTCAGTAAATTCCCAATAAATTCTCAGTAAATTACTCAGTAAATTCTAATTAAATTCTCAATAAATTACTCAGTAAATTCCTAATAAATTACTCAGTAAATTCCTAGTAAATTCTCAGTAAATTACTCAGGGAATTCCAAGGAAATTCTCTGTAAATTACTCAGTAAATTCTCAGAAATTCTCAGTAAATTACATAGTAAATTCCCTATAAATTCTCAGTAAATTCCCAGTAAATTCCTCAGTAAATTGTTGGTAAATTATTCAGTAAATTCCCAGTAAATTCTCAGTAAATTACTCAGTAAATTCCCATTAAATTCTCAATAAATTCAAAACAAATTACTCAGTAAATTCCCGGTAAATTCTCAGTAAATTACTGAGTAAATTCGCAGTAAATTACTAGGTTAATTCCACGAAAATTCCAAGTAAATTACTATGTAAATTCCCAATAAATTCTTAGTAAATTACTCAAAAATATTTTCAGTAAATTCTCAGTAAATTACCAGAAAATTCTCAGTAAATTACTCAGTAAATTCACAGTAAATAACTCAGTAAATTCCCAGTCGATTCTCAATAAATTCCCAGTAAATTTCCTGTAGATTACTCAATAAATTCCCTCTAAATTCTTGGTAAATTACACAGTAAACTCACAGAAAATTCCCAGTAAATTACGCAGTAAATTCCACGTAAATTACTTAGTAAATTCCCAGTAAATTCTCTGTAAATTACTCAGTAAATTCTAGGTAAATTCTCAATAAATTACTCAGTAAATTCCGGTAAATTCTCAAAAAATTACTCAGTAAATTTCGTGTAAATTACCAGTAAATTCTGAGTGAATTCTCACTGAATTACTCTGTAAATTCCCAATAAATTTTCAATAAATTACTTAATAAATTCTAGTAAATTACTCAGTAAATTCCCAGTTAATTCTTAGAAAATTACTCATTAAATTCCAAGTAAACTCTCAGTAAATTCTCGGTAAATTACTCAATAAATTCCAGTAAATTACTAGTAAATTCTTAGTAAATTACAAGTAAATTCTTAGTAAACTCATAGTAAATTCAAAGAAAATTACTCAGTAAATTCTCATTAAATTCTAAGTAAATTACTCAATAAATTCGCAGTAAATTCTCAGTAAATTTTCAGTAAATTACCCAGTAAATTTGAAGTACATTCTCATTAAATTACTCTGTAAATTCTCAGTAAGTTACTCAGTAAATTCTCTGTAAATTATCAGTAAATTACTATGTAAATTCTCAGTAAATTACTCTGTAAATTCCCACTTAATTTTCAGTAAATTCCCAGTAGATTCTCAGTAAATTGCTAGTAAATTACTCTGTAAATTCCTTGTAAATACTCAGAAAATTACTTAGTAAATTCCTAGTAAATTCCCCGTAAATTATTCAGTAAATTTTCAGCAAATTCTCAGTAAATTACTCACCTAATTCCCAATAAATTATCAGTAAATTCTCAAAAAATTACTCAGTAAATTACTAGTAAATTACTTAGGAAATTCCCTATAAATTATAAGTAAATTACTCAGTAAATTCCTTGTAAATTCTGAGTAAATTACTCAGTAAATTTCTAATAAATTCTCAACAAATTACTTAGTAAATTCTTAATAAATTACTCAGCAAATTCCTAGTAAATTACTCAGTAAATTCTCAGGAAATTCCCAGTAAATTACTCATTAAATTCCCAGTAAATTCTCAATAAATTCAAAGTAAATTACTCAGTAAATTCAAGTAAATTCTCAGTAAATTACATAGTAATTTTCATTAAATTCTCAGTAAATTCCCAGTAAATTCTAAGTAAATTACTCAATAAATTCCAGTAAATTCTCAGAAAATTACTCAGTAATTCCCAGTAAATTACTCAGTAAATTCAAGTAAATTCTCAGTAAATTACTCAGTAATTCCCAGTAAATTACATAGTAAATTCCCATTAAATTACCAGTAAATTACTCAGTAAATTATGTAGTAAATTCCGAGTAAATTCCCCATAAATTACTCAGTAAATTCCCAGTAAATTCTTTGTAAATTACTCAGTAAATTCCCAGTAAATTCTCTGAAATTACTCAGTAAATTCCAGTAAATTCTCAGAAAATTACTCAGTAAATTCCCTGTAAATTACCAGTAAATTCCAAGAAAATTACCAGTAAATTCTTAGTAAATTCTCACTAGATTACTCTTTAAATTCCAGTAAATTCTCAGTAAATTACTCAGTAAATTCCCAATAAATTCCCAGTAAATTACTCATAAATTCCCAGTAAATTCTAAGTAAATTCTCTATAAATTACTCTGTAAATTCCCAGTAAATTACTCAGAAAATTACCAATAAATTCCCAAGAAATTACACAGTAAATTCTAAGTAAATTACTCAGTAAATTCGAAGTAAATTACTCATCAAATTCCTAGTAAATTCTCAATAAATTACTCAGCAAATTCCCAGTAGATTCTCAGTAAATTCCCAGTAAGTTCTCAGTAAATTCCTGTAAATTCTCAGTAAATTCACAGCAAATTCCTAGTAAATTACTCAGTAAATTCCGAGTAAATTCTCAGTAAATTACTAAGTTATTTCGCAACAAATTCTCCAAAAATTACTCAGTAAATTCCAAGTAAATTCTCAATAAATTTCTTAGTAAATTCCAGTATATTCTCAGTAAATTCCCAGTAAATTTCGAGTAAATTCTCACTAAATTACTTTGTAAATTCCTAGTAAATTCTCGATAAATTACTCTGTAAATTCCCAATAAATTCGCAGTAAATTACTCAGTAAATTCACAGAAAATTTTCAATAAATTCCCAGTAACTTCTCAGAAAATTCCCAGTAAATTCTTATTAAATTACTCAGTAAATTCCCAGTAAATTAGTCAGTAAAATCCCATTAAATTCTTAGCAAAATACCTAGTAAATTCCCTTTAAATTCTCTGTAAATTACTAATAAATGACATAGTAAATTCTCAGTAATTTCATTGTAAATTCTCAGCAAATTCCCAGTAAATGACTTAGTAAATTCCAAATAAATTCAAAGTAAATTACTCAGTAAATTCTCAGTAAATTCCTAGTAAATTACTCAGTAAATTCTCAGTAAATTACTCTGTAAATTCACAGTAAATTCCAAGTAAATTACTTGTAAATTCTCATTAAATTACTCACTAAATTCTTAGTAAATTATTCAGTAAATTCCAAGTAAATTACTTAGTAAATTCTCTGTAAATTCTTAATAAATTACTCAGTAAATTACACAGTAAATTCCCAGTACATTCTCAGGAAATTACTCAGTAAATTCTCAGTAAATTTTCAGTAAATTCTCAAAAACATTTCAGCAAATTATTCAGTAAATTCCCCATTAATTCTCAGTAAACTGCTCATTAAATTCCCAGAAACTTCCCAATAAATTCTCAATAAAGACTCATTAAATTCCTAGTAAATTACCAGTAAATTCTAAGTAAATTACTCAGTAAATTCCCAGTAAATTACTCAGCAAATTCCCAGTAGATTCTTAGTAAATTTTCAGTAAATTCTTAGTAAATTACTCAGTAAATTCCCAGTAAATTCTCAGTAAATTACTAAGTAAATTCACAGTAAATTCCCAATAAATTACTTAGTAAATTCTCAGTAAATTTTTTGTAAATTACTCTGTAAATTCCCAGTAAATTCTCATTAAATTACTCAGTAAATTCTATGAAAATTACTCAGTAAATTCCCAATAAATTCTATGAAAATTACTCACTAAATTCCCATTGAATTCTCAGTAAATTACTCTGTAAATTCTCAGCAAATTCTCAGTAAATTGCCAGTAAATTTCTCAAAAAATTCCCAATAAATTCTCAGTAATACTTAGTAAATTACCTTTAAATTAGTCAGTAAAATCCCATTAAATTCTCAGTAAAATACTCAGTTAAATTCCTAGTAAATTACTTAGTAAAGTCTCAGTAAATTCCCAGTAATTCTTAGTAAATTCGCTGTAAATTACTTACTAAATTCCCAATAAATTCTCTGTAAATTACTCAGAAAATTCCAAATAAATTCAAAGTAAATTACTTAGTAAATTCCCTGTAAATTCTCAGTAAATTACCAGTAAATTCTAAGTAAATTCACAGTAAATTCCCAGTAAATTACTCTGTAAATTCTCAGTAAATTACTCACTAAATTCCAAGTAAATTATTCAGTAAATTCCAAACAGATTACTTAGTAAATTCTCAGTAAATTACACAGTAAATTCCCTGTAAATTGCTAGTAAATTCTCAGTAAATTCCCAAAAAATACTTACTAAATTCCCAGAAAATTACCAGTAAATTCTCAGTAAATTCCGAGTAAATTCCCTGTAAATTCTAAGTAAATTCTCAGTAAATTCTCAGTAAATTATTCAGTATATTCCCAGTAAATTCTTAGTAAATTCTTAGTAAATTACTTAGTAAATTGCCATAAACTTCTTAATAAATTTTCCAAAAAATTCCCAGTAAGTTCTCAGCAAATTACTAAGGAAATTCCAAGTAAATTGCTATATAAATTCCCAATAAATTCTCTGTAAATTCTCAGTAAATTCTCAGTTAATTACTCAATAAATTCTCATTAAATTACTCAGTAAATTCTCAGTTAATTCTCAGTAAATTACTCAGTAAATTCCCTTTAAAGTCTCACTAAATTACTCATTAAATTCCAAGTAAACTCTCAATAAATTCTCAGTTAATTACTCAGTTAATTCCAGTAAATTACTAGTAAATTCTCAGTAAATTACTAATAAATTCCAGTAAATTCTCGCTAAATTCAAGGTAAATTACTCAGTAAATTCCCAGTAAATTTTCAGTAAATTACTCAGTAAATTTCCAATAAATTCAAATTAAATTACTCAGTAAATTCTCAGTAAATTAGTAAGTAAATTCACAGTAAATTCCCAATAAATTACTTAGTAAATTCTCAATAAATTTTTCGTAAATTACTCCGTAAATTCCCAGTAAATTCTCATTAAATTATTCAGTAAATTCCCAGTAAATTCTATGAAAATTACTCAGTAAATTCCCATTGAATTCTCAGTAAATTACTCTGTAAATTTTTAGTAAATTCCAAGTAAATTACTCAGTAAATTCTCAGCAAATTCTCAGTAAATTGCTAGTAAATTTCTAAGAAAATTCCCAATAAATTATCAGTAAATTACTTAGTAAATTACCTTTAAATTAGTCAGTAAAATCCCATTAAATTCTCAGTAAAAAACTCAGTTAAATTCCCAGTAATTCTTAGTAAATTCGCTGTAAATTACTTACTAAATTCCCAGTAAATTCTCTGTAAATTACTCAGGAAATTCCAAATAAATTCAAAGTAAATTACTTAGTAAATTCTCTGTAAATTCACAGTAAATTACCAGAAAATTCTAAGTAAATTACTTAGTAAATTCACAGTAAATTCCCAGTAAATTACTCTGTAAATTCTCAGTAAATTACTCACTAAATTCTCAGTAAATTATTCAGTAAATTCCAAGCAAATTACTTAGTAAATTCTCAGTAAATTACACAGTAAATTCCCTATAAATTACTAGTAAATTCTCAGTAAATTCCCAAAAAATACTTAGTAAATTCCGAGTAAATTCCGAGTAAATTCTAAGTAAATTCCTAGTAAATTCTCAGTAAATTCTGAGTAAATTCCCTGTAAATTCTAAGTAAATTCCTAGTAAATTCTCAGTAAATTACTCAGTATATTCCCAGTAAATTCTTAGTAAATTACTTAGTAAATTGCCAAAAACTTCTTAATAAATTTTTCAAAAAATTCTCAGTAAGTTCTCAGCAAATTACTCAGTAAATTCTAAGTAAATTACTTAACAAATTACTCAGGAAATTCCAAGTAAATTACTATATAAATTTTTTGTAAATTCTCAGTTAATTACTCAATAATTTCTTAGTAAATTACTCAGTAAATTCCCTTTAAAGTCTCACTAAATTACTCATTAAATTCCAAGTAAACTGTTAGTAAATTCTCAGTTAATTACTCAGTTAATTCCAGTAAATTACTAGTAAATTCTCAGTAAATTACTAATAAATTCTAGTTAATTCTTGCTAAATTCAAAGTAAATTACTCAGTAAATTCCCAGTAAATTTTCAGTAAATTACTCAGTAAATTCCCAGTAAATTCAAATTAAATTACTCAGTAAATTCTCAGTAAATTAGTAAGTAAATTCACAGTAAATTCCCAATAAATTACTTAGTAAATTCTCAGTAAATTTTTTGTAAATTACTCCGTAAATTCCCAGTAAATTCTCATTAAATTACTCAGTAAATTCCTAGTAAATTTTATGAAAATTACTCAGTAAATTCCCATTGAATTCTAAGTAAATTACTTAGTAAATTACCTTTAAATTAGTTAGTAAAATCCCATAAATTCTTAGTAAAATACTCAGTTAAATTCCCAGTAAATTACTCAGTAAAGTCTCAGTAAATTCCCAGTAAATTCTTAGTAAATTCGCAGTAAATTACTTACTAAATTCCCAGTCAATTCTCAGTAAATTACTCAGTAAATTCTAAATAAATTCAAAGTAAATTACTTAGTAAATTCCCTGTAAATTCTTAGTAAATTACCAATAAATTCTAAGTAAATTACTCAGTAAATTCACAGTAAATTCCCAGCAAATTACTCTGTAAATGCTCAGTAAATTACTCACTAAATTTTTAGTAAATTATTCAGTAAATTCCAAGCAAATTACTTAGTAAATCCTCAGTAAATTACACAGTAAATTCTCTGTAAATTGCCAGTTTATTCTCAGTAAGTTCCTAGTAAATACTTAGTAAATTCCCAGAAAATTACTAGTAAATTCTCAGTAAATTATGAGTAAATTCCCAAAAAATTACTCTTCAAATTCCTAGCAAATTCTCAGTAAATTACTCAGTAAATTACTTAGTAAATTCTCAATAAATTCTCAGTAAATTACTCAGTATATTTCCAATAAATTCTTAGTAAATTACTTAGTAAATTGCCAGCAACTTCTTAAAAAAAATTTCAAAAAATTCCCAGTAAATTATAAGCAAATTACTCAATAAATTCCCAGTAAATTCTCAGTTAATTACTCAGTAAATTCTTAGTAAATTACAAAGTATATTCTCAGTAAATTACACAGTGAATTCCCAGTTAATTCTCAGTAAATTACTCAGTAAATTCCCTTTAAAGTCTTACTAAATTACTTATTAAATTCCAAGTAAACTTTCAGTAACTTCTCAGTTAATTACTCAGTTAATTCCAGTAAATTACTAGTAATTCTCAAAAAATTACTAATAAATTCCAGTAAATTCTCACTAAATTCAAAGTAAATTACTCAGTAAATTCCCAGTAAATTACTCAGTAAATTCCCAATAAATTCAAAGTAAATTGCCTAGTAAATTTCCAGTAAATTCTCTGTAAATTCCCAGTAAATTACTCAAGAAATTTTCAGTAAATTCCAAGTAAATTCTAATTAAATTACTCAGTAAATTCTCAGTAAATTATCCAATAAATTCCGAGTAAATTACTATGTAAATTATCAGTAAATTACTATGTAAATTCTCAGTAAATTACTCTGTAAATTCCCACTTAATTTTCAGTAAATTACTTAGTAAATTCCCATTAAATTACTCAATAAATTCCCAGTAGATTCTCAGTAAATTTCCTGGAAATTCTTCGTAAATTACTCAGTAAATTTCTAGCAAATTCTCAGTAAATTACTCATTTAATTTCCAGTAAATTATCAGTAAATTCTCAGAAAATTACTCAGTAAGTTACTAGTAAATTACTCAATAAATTCCCTATAAATTGTAAGTAAATTACTTTGTAAATTCCCTGTAAATTCTTAGTAAACTACTCAGTAAATTCCCAGTAAATTCTCAACAAATTACTCAGTAAATTCTCAATAAATTACTCAGCAAATTCCCAGTAAATTACTCATTAAATTCCCAGTAAATTATCAATAAATTCAAAGTAAATTACTCAGTAAATTACTCAGTAAATTCTATTAAATTCTCAGCAAATTACTCAATAAATTTCCAGTAAATTACTCAACAAATTATCAATAAATTTTCAGTAAATTCTCAGTAAATCACCCTGGAAATCCACAGTAAATTATTGGGTAAATTCTAAGAAAATTCTCAGAGAATTCTCAGTAAATTACATAGTAAATTCCTATGAAATTACTAGTAAATTAGTCAGTAAATTACACAATAAATTCCGAGGAAATTCCTCGTAAATTACTCAGTAAATTCCCAGTAAATTCTAAGTAATACTCAGTAAATCATTCAGTAAATTCCAGTAAATTCTTATAAAATTACTCAGTAAATTCCCTATAAATTACCAGTAAATTCTGAGTAAATTACTCAGTAAACTCCAAGAAAATTACCAGCAAATTCTAAGTAAATTTCAAATAAATTCTCACTAGATTACTCTTTAAATTCTCAGTAAATTACTCAGTCAATTCCCTATAAATTCTCAGTAAATTACTCAGTCAATTCCCTGTAAATTCTCAGTAAATTACTCTGAAAATTCCCCATAAATTACCAGTAAATTCTCAGTAAATTCTGAGTAAATTCTCTCTAAATTACTCTGTAAATTCCCAGTAAAGTCTCAGTAAATTACTAAGAAAATTACGAGTAAATTCTCAGTAAATTCCCAGTAAATTACTCAGAAAATTCCAAGTAAATTACTTAGCAAATTGACAGTTAATTCTCAATAAATTACTCAGTAAATTCCCAGTTAATTCTCAGTAAATTACCTATAAATTCACAGTAAATTCCCAATAAATTACTCAGTAAATTCTGAGTAAATTCTCAGTAAATTCTCTGTAAATTACTCAGTAAATTCTCAGAAAATTACTCAAGAAATTTTCAGTAAATTCCAAGTAAATTCTCATTAAATTACTCAGTAAATTCTGAATAAGTTACTCAGTAAATTCCGAGTAAATTACTCAGTAAATTATCAGTAAATTACTATGTAAATTCTCAGTAAATTACTCTGTAAATTCCCACTTAATTTTCAGTAAATTCCCATTAAATTACTCAATAAATTCCCAGTAGATTCTCAGTAAATTGCCAGTAAATTCTCAGTAAATTACTCAGCAAATTCTCCGTAAATTACTCAGTAAATTTCCAGCAAATTCTCAGTAAATTACTCATTTAATTCCCAATAAATTATCAGTAAATTTTCAGAAAATTACTCAGTAAATTACTAGTAAATTACTCAGTAAATTCCCTATAAATTGTAAGTAAATTACTCAGTAAATTCCCTGTAAATTCTTAGTAAATTACTCAGCAAATTCCCAGTAAATTCTCAACAAATTACTCAGTAAATTCTCAATAAATTACTCAGCAAATTCCCAGTAAATTCTCAATATATTACTCATTAAATTCCCAGTAAATTCACAATAAATTCAAAGTAAATTACTCAGTAAATTACATTAAATTCTCAGCAAATTACTCAGGAAATTTTCAGTAAATTACTCAACAAATTATCAGTAAATTCTCAGTAAATTGCTCTGTAAATCCACAGTAAATTATTGAGTAAATTCCAAGAAAATTCTCAGTGAATTCTCAGTAAATTACATAGTAAATTCCCATGAAATTACCAGTAAATTAGTCAGTAAATTACGCAGTACATTCCGAGTAAATTCCCCATAAATTACTCAGTAAATTCTCTGTAAATTACTTAGTAAATTCTAGGTAAATTCTCAGTAAATTATTCAGTAAATTCCAATAAATTCTTAGTAAATTACTCAGTAAACTCCAAGAAAATTACCAGTAAATTCTAAGTAAATTTCGAGTAAATTCTCACTAGATTACTCTTTAAATTCCTAGTAAATTCTCAGTAAATTACTCAGTCAATTCCCTGTAAATTCTAAGTAAATTACCAGTAAATTCTCAATAAATTCTCTCCAAATTACTCTGTAAATTCCCAGTAAAGTCTCAGTAAATTACTAAGAAAATTCTCAGTAAATTCCCAGTAAATTACTCAGTAAATTCCCAGTAAATTACTCAGAAAATTCCAAGTAAATTACTTAGCAAATTCACAGTAAATTCTCAATAAATTACACAGTAAATTCCCAGTTGATTCTCAGTAAATTCCCAGTAAATTACCTGTAAATTCTCAGTAAATTCACAATAAATTACTTAGTAAATTCCGAGTAAATTATCAGTAAATTCCCAGCAAATTCTCTGAAAATTACTCAGTAAATTCTCAGTAAATTACTTCGTAAATTCCAATATATTCACCGTAAATTACTTGTAAATTCCTAATAAATTCTTAGTAAATTACTCTGTAAATTCCAATAAATTTTCAAAAAATTCTCACTAAATTACCAGTCAATTACTCAGTAAATTCCCAACAACTTCTCAGTAAATTTCTCAGAAAATTCCTAGTAAATTCTAAGTAAATTTCTAGTAAATTAGTTAGTAAAATCCCATTAAATTCTCAGTTAAATACTAGTGAATTCCCATTAAATTCTCAGTAAATTCTCAATAAATTACTTAGTAAATTCTCAGTAAATTACTTAGTAAATTTCTATTAAATTCTAAGTAAATTACTCAGTAAATTCCAAATAAATTCAAAGTAAATTACTCAGTAAATTCCCAGTAAATTACTCAGTAAATTCCAAGTAAATTACTTGTAAATTCTCAGAAAATTACTCACTAAATTCTCAGTAAATTATTCAGTAAATTACTTAGTAAATTCCCAGTAAATTCTTTATAAATTTTCTACAAAATTCTCAATAAATTACTCAGCAAATTACACAGTAAATTCTCAGCAAATTACTTAGTAAATTTCCAAAAAATTCTCAGCAAATTATTCCGTAAATTACTCAGTAAATTATCAGTAAATTCTCAGTAAATTACTCATTAAATTCCCAGTAAATTCTTAGTAAATTACTCAGTAAATTACTTAGTAAATTCTCAGTAAATTCCCAGTATATTCCCAGTAAATTCTCAGTAAATTACTCAGTAAATTCACAATAAATTACTCAATAAATTCTGAGTAAATTCTCTGTAAATTCTTCGTAAATTACTCAGTAAATTCTCATCAAATTCTCAGTAAATTCCATGAAAATTACTTAGTAAATTCCCAGTGAATTCTCAGTAAATTACTCTGTAAATTCCCAGTAAATTCTTAATAAATTCCCAGTAAATTACTCAATAAATTCTCAGTAAATTGCCATTAAATTAGTCAGCAAAATTCCATTAAATTCTCAATAAAAAACTCAGTTAAATTCCAAGTAAATTACTCAGTAAATTCCTAGTCAATTCTCAGTAAATTTGCAGTAAATTACTTACTAAATTCGCAGTAAATTCTGAGTAAATTACTTAGTAAATTCAAAATAAATTCAAAGTAAATTACTTAGTAAATTCCCTATAAATTCTCAGTAAATTACTCAGTAAATTACATGTAAATTCTAAGTGAATTACTCACTAAATTCACAGTAAATTCCCAGTAAATTACTCTGTAAATTCTCAGTAAATTACTCACTAAATTTTCAGTAAATTATTCAGTAAATTTTCAGTAAATTATTCAGTAAATTCCAAGCAAAGTACTTAGTAAATTCTTTATAAATTCTCAGTAAATTACACAGTAAATTCCCAGTAAATTCTTACTAAATTACTTAGTAAATTCTCGGAAAATTCTTAGTCAATTATTCAATAAATTATCAGTAAATTTCTAATAAATTCTCAGTAAATTACTCATTAAATTGCAAGTAACTTCTTTGTAAATTTCTCAGAAAATTCACATTAAGGCCAAGTTTGGCATATAGCCAAAAAGTCAAAAAGTCAAACAGTTACTCAAAAAGTTAAAAAGTTAACGCTATTCACCAAAAGTCAACAATTACGACTGCACAACTCCCAAGTCGAATTTTTCCCTACAAATTAATTTTTATAATTTTTTATTACACATTTTTTCATAAAAAATCAAAAAGTTAACCCAAACATCCATATTTTCAACCTCCATTTTTTAGTCTAAAAAGACAAAAAGTGCACTTATTTAGGATACCCCAAACAACCCCTAAATTCATAATAAATTACTCATTAAATTCTCAATAAATTACTCATAAACTCTCGGTAAATTAGTCAGTAAATTCGCAGTAAATTCTCACTAAACTCTCATTAAATTCTCAGTAAATTAATCATTAAATTCTCAATAAATTACTCAGTAAATTCTCTGTGAATTCCCAATAAATTCAAAGTAATTACTCAGTAATTCCTAGTAAATTCTCAATAAGTTACTCTGTAAATTCTCTGTAAATTACTCAATAAATTCCTAGTAAATTACTCAATAAATTCCCCATAAATTCTCAGTAAATTACTCAGTAAATTACTTAATAAATTCTCTATAAATTACTCAATAAATTACTCAGTAAATTCCTAGTTAATTTTTAGTAAATTACTTAGTAAATTTCCAGTAAATTCTCCGTAAATTCTTATTAAATTCCCAGTAATTTTTCTGTAAATTCCTAGTAAATTCCCTATAAATTCCAAGTAAATTACTCAGTAAATTCCCTGTAAATTCTCAATAAATTACTAAGTAAATTCCTAGTTAATTTTCATTAAATTACTCAGTAAATTCCCTATAAATTCCCAGTAAATTACTCAGTAAATTATCAATAAATTGCTCATTAAATTGCTAGTAAATTACTCAGTAAATTACACAGTAAATTCTCAGTAAATTACCCAGTAAATTCTCTATAAATTACTAAGTAAATTATCAGTAAATTACTCAGTAAAGTCCCAGTAAATTCCAAGTAAATTATCAAAAACTTAATCAGTAAATTCACAGTAAATTCCAAGTAAATTCTCAGTAAATTCCTTGTAAATTTTCAGTAAATTACATAGTAAATTCCCAGTAAAATCCAAGTAAATTCTTAGTAAATTACTTAGTAAATTCCCTTTAAATTCTGTGTAAATTACTCTATAAATTCCAAGTTAATTTTTAGTAAATTACTCAGTAAATTCTTTGTTAATTCTTTGTATATTACTCAGTGAATTCCAAATAAATTCTCATTAAATTACTCAGTAAATTCGCTGTAAATTCTCAGTAAATTACTTAGCGAATTGCTAGTAAATTCTCAGTATATTACTCAGTAAATTCTAAGTATATAGTAAATTCCCAGTAAATTCTCACTAAAATCTCAGTAAATTACTAAGTAATTTCCCAGTAAATTCTCAGTAAATTCCAAGCAAATTCCAGATAATTTCTCATTAAATTATTCAGTAAATTTCTAGTAAATTCTCAGTAAATTTACAGTAAATTCCTATTAAATTACAAGTAAATTCCCAGTAAATTACTCAGTAAATTCTGAATAAATTCTAAGTAAATTACTTAGTAAATCCCTAGTAAATTATTCAGTAAATTATCAGCAAATTCTGATTAAATTACTCAGTAAATTCTCAAAAAATTACTCAGTAAATTCCAAGTAAATTCTCAGTAAGTTACTCCGTCAATTCCCAGGAAATTACTCAGTAGATTCCTAGAAAATTCTCAATAAATTACTCAGTAAATTTCTAGTAAATTACTGAGTAAATTCTCAGTAAATTCCCCATTAAATTCCTAGTAAATTCAAAGTAAATTACTCAGTAAATTTCCTATAAATTCTCCGCAAATTCCACGTAAATTCCCAATAAATTACTCAGTAAATTCCATTAAATTCTCAATAAATTACTTAGTAAATTCCCAGTAAATTCACAGAAAATTCACAGTAAATTTCCACTAAATTCTCAGTAAATTACTCAGTAAAGTACTAACTCAATTCCCAGTTAATTCTCAATAAATTACTCAGTAAATTTCCAGTAAATTCCTGGTAAATTACTCAGTAAATTCTCATTAAATTCCTCAGCAAATTCCCAGTAAATTACTTGTCACGACCCCAAACCGCCCCTAGTAGAATGGCGCCGTGATGGCCAGTAATCCGTGATTACCGAAGGCCAACTTCCAAAGATTAAACACAATCAGAGTATAATATATGGGGCTCAAATGCGGAAGCAATAAATTAAAATGCAAGTGGTCCATAAGAGCTGTGCTTAGATCAAACGAAATGACATATACGTTATGGTTTCACATTCGGTTGATAATAAACAAAATACATATTAGAATCTTGATCAAAAGGCTTCTAAAGCCGACATGTGCCAATACAATGATTACAAGCCAAAGAAGCATAATCTTCAAGATTCGCCGACGTAAATACAAATTTCCGACATAAAACAAGTCAAGCCGACATGACAAGAATCCAAAACAAGCTTGGCAAAACTCATCTAGGCGTCGTCGTCGTCCTGCTCATCACCTACATATATATAGAGAGGGTGAGCTTGGATACTCAGTGAATGGTACTAGTAATAAAGGTTTTGCATGAATGTAGCCGAAGTCTTTTCAAAACAAAACATGCCAAAACCATACGAATATTAGTCGAGATCCTTCCAGAGCAAAACACATCAAAACTTTATCAAATCAAGAGATGAACCGTATTCATCTATCAAGTCTTACAAGTCTCAAGGGATGCCTACTCGCATCGGCAAAACACAAATCAAGCTTCCCGAACAAACAAATCCACGCGGTAAACCGTCTGTGGCAAAACAAGGACTGCACGATCCGTAATCGATTAGTCAAGGTACTGCGAAAGTTTATAGTCCTCCAGCACAAGGGACTTGTGTTACTTAAGCCCGTAGCTCTTTTTAACACGATGGTCTTGTGTTACTTAGGCCCGTAGCCCGCTTTAACACGATAGTCTTTCCAAGAAAGGACCGTATCCTTTTATACTTAGTGCTGCGAAAGTTTAGAGTCCTCCAGCACAAGGGACTTTTCAAGGGTGACATCAAAACAAAGCTTATGCTTGATACATCAAAATAGAGCTAATCATTCATGCTTAACAAATACTTTCATCAAGACAAAGCAAAGCAAGATTTTATCAAACAGTATAACTTAGCTTTATTAAAAATACCACTCACTTAGATCTTCTCGGGTGTAGGCTCAAAGCAAAGATCAAGGACCTACAATCACATGGCAAATACATTCTCAAAACAAGCTTTACAGGCATGCAAAAGATCTCGGCATTCTCACCAAATCTAAGTCAATAACAAAGCAAAGCATGCTGGGAGTTAAAACACTGTTTTCTCATCTCGTGAAAACACACTAGGTACCGACCAGGTCTTGTCGAGGTCCCACACCTCCTTGCCGAGGTGTGGCCCTGATGGCCTCATTCAAAAACGGAATCGGGGAAAACATGGGTTTCCCCTTGAAGAATGCAAGGAACAAGATCATCAAGAACATCAAGAACATGTATGCTGAAATCATAACTTGTTTATACAAAATCTGAGGTTTCATGCAAGGAGTTCGAAAACATGGACCTGGGTACCCATACAAGAAGATCATGCAAGAACAAACACAAAAACATAGTTCTTGTTCCAAACTTTCGGATCAAAACGAGGCTTTTCATCAAGAACTCAAGAACACCATTCCCTTTCTAAAGCAAAACTTTAAACCGATGCATGACATGCAAAACAGATTCGATCATGCAATGCAGCTAGATGATCAATAAGAACAACCAGAGTAGGTTAAGATTCTAACCTCAAATCACGAATCTAACGGTTCAAACACCAAAGATCAAACTTGGAAGATCTATCCTTACTCAAGAATTCCTCCTTCCTCCTCTAAATCTTCTCTCTCTAAAGACAAGGATTTGAGACAAAAATGATTTGTTTCTAGGTCTGCCGGCTGTCTTAACACTCA
Organism: Camellia japonica; assembly: GCA_030407325.1. Lineage (NCBI taxonomy): Eukaryota > Viridiplantae > Streptophyta > Magnoliopsida > Ericales > Theaceae > Camellia > Camellia japonica. Next base: position 2,283,742 of record JAPPVO010000013.1, read on the forward strand.
CCTCAGACACGTGGCGCTACCGGGTTGGTTCAACTCAAAAAGGTGACTGATTGATAAGACAAGTCTATGACAAAGCGTATACAACAAGCTAAGGCAAGACACATCGGCAAGTAATGATATTGGCTAAAGTCAAAGCTTCGGCAACAGGGTATCAAAGACATCGGCTAGGGAGGACGACACTAGACTAAGTTGTGCCACACCTTGGCCTAGATGTGTCACACCTCGGTCTGGGTCATACCAACCCAGGAACAAAATCACTTAAGTGCAAGGGTAGACATCTCGGCCTAGATGATACACATCTCGGCCAATATGCCAGGATGGAGATGGAGGTCAATCAAAGGGGTTCCAAGGTAGCTCTAGGTGCAGTGGTTCAAAGATGAACTAGGCTCAAGATGACCTCGGCTACACACCAAGCGAGGAACAAAATCATGCAAGCGATACTTAAACAAAACAAGACAAGGCAAGATTTGCAAAACAACATAACAAGACAAAATCATACATGAATGCATGCAAGTATGACCAAATCAAAGTAAGGGTTGTTACATTACTCAGTAAATTACTCGGGGAATTCTGAGTAAATTCTCTGTAAATTACTCAGTAAATTCCCTGTAAATTCTCAGTAATTCCTAATAAATTCTAAGTAAATTACTCAGTAAATTCCCAGTAAATTGTCAGTAAATTATCAGTAAATTCTAAGTAAATTACACAATAAATTCTCAGTAAATTACTTAGTAATTCCCAGTAAATTCCCTATAAATTCTCAGTAAATTCCCAGTAAATCCTAAGTAAATTACTCAGCAAATTCTCAGTAAATTACTCAGTAAATTCTCAGTAAATTCTCAGAAAAGTACTTAGTAAATTCCATGTAATTCCCAGTAAATTACTCAGAAAATTCCCAGTAAATTACTAAGTAGATTCGCAGTAAATTGGCAGTAAATTACTGAGTAAATTTACTGTAAATTGTCAGTAAATTCTCATTAAATTCCTAATAAATTCCCAGTAAATCCTCAGTAAATTACTCAGTAAATTCCTAGTAAATTCTCAGTAAATTCCCTGTAAATTACTTAGTAAATTCCCAGTCAATTCTCAGTAAATTCCGAGTAAATTCAAAGTAAATTACTTAGTAAATTCCCAATAAATTTCCAGTAAATTACTCAGTAAATTCCATTTAATTCTCAACAAATTACTTGCTAATTCAAAGTAAATTACTCGGTAAATTACTTGTTAATTACTTGTAAATTACTTGTTAATTCCATTAAATTCTCACTAAATTACTCAGTAAATTCCAAGTAAATTATTAGTAAATTACTCAGAAAATTCTGAGTAATTCACAAATTAAATTCTCAGTAAATTACTCAGTAAATACCCAATAAATTCTCAGTAAATTCCCTGTAAATTTTCAATAAATTACTCAGTAAATTCCAAGTAAATTCTCAGTAAATTACTTAGTAAATTCTATTTAAATTCTCAGCAAATTACTCTATAAATTTCTAGTTAATTTTTAGTAAATTACTTGTTAATTCTCTGTAAATTACTCAGTAAATTCCCAGTAAATACCCAATAAATTCTCAGTAAATTCCCTGTAAATTTTCAGTAAATTACTCAGTAAATTCCAAGTAAATTACTTAGTAAATTCTATTTAAATTCTCAGTAAATTACTCTATAAATTCCTACTTAATTTTCAGTAAATTACTTGTTAATTCTCTGTAAATTACTCACTAAATTCCTAGTAAATTAGTCAGTAAATTCTCAGTAAATTACTCAGTAAATTCCCTGTAAACTCTAAGTAAATTCTCAGTAAATTATTCAGTTAATTATCAGTAAACTCCATGTAAATTTTTAGTAAATTCCAAATAAATTTAAAGTAATTACTCACTAAATTCCAGTTAATTTTCTGTAAATTACTTAGTATATTACTAGTAAATTCTCAGTAAATTACTCCGTAAATTCCCTTTAAATTACGCAAAAAATTACTCCGTAAATTCCCTGTAAATTACTCAGAAAACTACTCAGTAAGTTCGCAGTAAATTCACTGTAAATTTCAAGTAAATTACTTAGTAAATTCTCCGTAAATTCTCTTTAAATTACTTAGTAAATTCTTAATAAATTCTCATTAAATTCCCAGTAAACTCCAGTAAATTACTCGGTAAATTCCCAGTAAATTCTTAGTATATTCCCAGTAAATTCATAGAAATTCCAATAAATTCAAAGTAAATTACTCAATAAATTCCCTGTAAATTCTCAGTAAATTCCAAGTAAATTCCCAGAAAATTCCCAAAAAATTCTCAGTAAATTACTTAGTAAATTCCTAGTAAATTCTATAAAAATTCCTAGTAAAATTCCTGTAAATTCTCATTAAATTACTCAGTAAATTCCCAGTAAATTACTTAGTAAATTCTCTGAAAATTACTCAATAAATTCGAAGTAAATTACTTACTAAATTTCCAATAAATTCTCAGTAAATTCGTAGTAAATTACTCAGTAAATTCCCAAAAAATTCTAAGTAAATTACTCATTAAATTCCCAGTAAATTACTCAGTAAATAACTTAGTAAATTCTCAGAAAATTACTCAGCAAATTCTCAGTGAATTACTCAGTAAATTTCCCGTAAATTATCAACAAATTCACGGTAAATTCCCAGTAAATTCTCAGTAAATTCCTTGTTAATTTTTAGTAAATTATTAAGTAAATTTTAAATAAATTCTCAGTAAATTACTTAGTAAATTCCCTTTAAATTCTCAGTAAATTACTCTATAAATTCCTAGTTAATTTTCAGTAAATTACTTGTTAATTATCTGTAAATTACTCAGTAAATTCCTGATAAATTCTCATTAAATTACTCAGTAAATTTCCAGTAAATTCTAATTAAATTACCCAATAAATTCCTGGAAAATTACTCAGCAAATTCCCAGTAAATTCTAAGAAAATTACTCAGAAAATTTCCAGTAAATTCCCAGTATATTAGACAGTAAATTCTAAGTAAATTACTCAGTAAATTCCCAATAAATTCTCAGTAAATTACGCAGTAAATTCCCAGCAAATTCCAGGTAAATTATCATTAAATTATTCAGTAAATTTTCATTAAATTCTCAGTAAATTACTCAAGATATTCCCAGTAAATTCTCAGGAAATTCCCATGAAATTCCAAGTAAATTTCGTGTAATTCTCAGTAAATTACTCAGAAACTTCCCATAAATTTCACAGTAAATTACTTAGTAAATTTCCAGTAAATTCTCTGTAAATTTCCAGTAATTACTTAGTAAATTCTAGTAAATTATTCAGTAAATTATAAGTAAATTCTCACTAAATTACTCAGTAAATTACTCAAATTCCCAGTAAATTCCCGGTAAATTACTCAGTAAATTCTTAGCAAATTCTCAGTAAATTCTCATTAAATTATTCAATAAATTCCCAGTAAATTCTCAGTAAATTACTAAGTAAATTCTCAGTAAATTACCAGTAAATCCTAAGTAAATTCTCAGTAAATTACCCAAATTCCCAGTAAATTTCTAGTAAATTCTCAAAAAATTACCTAGTAAATTTTTAATAAATTACTCAGTAAATTACCAGTAAATTACTCAATGAATAACACAGTGAATTTCCAGTAAATTATTCAGCAAATTCTCAATAAATTACTCAGTAAATTACGAGTAAATTACTCAGTAAATGACATAGTGAATTTCCAGTAAATTCCCAGTAAACTATTCAGCAAATTCTCTATAAATTCTCAGTAAATTTCTTAATAAATTACTCAGTAAATTCCCAGTAAATGTCAGTAAATTACTCAGTAAATTCCAAGTAAATTCTCAGTAAATTACACAGTAAATTTATAAGTAAATTCCCAATAAATTCTCAGTAAATTCCCACTAAATTCAAAATAAATTACTCTGAAAATTTTCTGTAAATTCTCAGTAAATTACTCGGCAAATTCTGATTAAATTCTCAGTAAATTACTCAGTAAATTCCGAGTAAATTCCCAGTAAATTACTCAGTAAATTCTTTGTAAATTCTTAGAAAATTACTAAGTAAATTCTAAGTAAATTACTCAGTAAATTGCCAGTAAATTGACAGTAAATTCTCAATAAAGTACTTTTGTAAATTCTCTGTAAATTCTTAGAAAATTACTAAGTAAATTTTCAATAAATTCCCAGTTAATTTTCAGTAAATTACTTAGTAAATTCTCAGTAAATAACTTTATAAATCCCTAGTAAATTCCAAGTAAATTACTATGTAAATTCGCAGCAAATTCTCAGTAAATTACTCAGTATGTTACCCGTAAATTCCGAGTAAATTGTCAGTAAATTGCTCAGTAAATTCCTAATAAATTTTTAGTGAATTTCCAGAAAATTCTTAGTAAATTACTTAGTAAATTGCCTATTAATTCACAGTAAATTCCCATTAAATTCTCAGTAAATTAATCAGTAAATTTTCAGTAAATTCTCGATAAATTACTCAGTAAATTCGCAGTAAATTACTCAGTAAAGTCCTAGCAAATTCTCAGTAAATTACTCAACAAATTCCCAACAAATTCTCAGTAAATTACTCAGTAAATTCCCAGTGAATTCCCAATAAATTGTCCGTAAATTACTAAAAAAAATTTCAATAAATTCCTAGTAAATTCTCAGTAAATTATTTAGTAAATTCCCAATAAATAACTCAGTAAATGACACAGTGAATTTCCAGTAAATTCCCAGTAAACTATTCAACAAATTCTCTACAAATTCTCAATAAATTACTCAATAAATTACCAGTAAATTGTCAGTAAATTACACAGTAAATTCTCAGTAAATTAATAAGTAAATTCCCAATAAATTCTCAGTAAATTCCTATTAAATTCAAAATAAATTACTCTGTAAATTCCCTGTAAATTCTCAGTAAATTACTCAGCAACTTTTGATTAAATTCTCAGTAAATTACTCAGTAAATTCTAAGTAAATTACTCAGTAAATTCCGAGTAAATTCCCGGTAAATTACTCAGTAAATTCTCTGTAAATTCTTAGAAAATTACTAAGTAAATTCTAAGTAAATTACTCAGTAAATTCACAATAAATTCTCAGTAAATTACTTTGTAAATTCTTAGAAAATTACTAAGTAAATTCTCAGTAAATTCCCAGTAAATTCTCAGTAAATTACTCTGTAAATTCTCTGTAAATCCCTAGTAAATTCTAAGTAAATTACTATGTAAATTCGCAGCAAATTCTCAGTAAATTACTCAGTAAGTTACCCGTAAATTTCGAGTAAATTGTCAGTAAATTCCCAATAAATTCTTAGTAAATTCCTAGAAAATTCTTAATAAATTACTCAGTAAATTGCCTATTAATTCACAGTAAATTCTCATTAAATTCTCACTAAATTAATCAGTAAATTCCCAGTAAATTCTCGGTAAATTACTCAGTAAATTCCCAGTAAAGTTGTCATGACCCCATTCCGCCCCTAGTAGAATGGTGCCGTGATGGCCAGTTGTAGTGACCCTCATCCTCGTCTTAGTCATGTTCATGTGCATCTGCATGTTTTGTTTTGTTAAGCTTGCACTTGTGGTTTTGACTTGTTTTGCCTAAAGTAAGGTTTCCGTCTTGTTTTGTACCTATGTGTTTTGGCTTGAGTATTGTTTGTACGTTTTGTCCCTTGCTTGGTGTGTGTAGCCGAGGTCATCTTAAGCCTAGGTCACGCCTTTGGACCTTTTACACCTAGGTCCATCTTGGAACCACTTTGGCTGACCTCCACCTTCACCCTGGCATATTGGCCGAGATGTCATCATCTAGGCCGAGGTGTGCATCACCGAGGCCGAGGTATGTGTCATCTAAGCTGAGATGTTATCATTTAGATATTTTAGATCTTTGATCCCTGCACCTGGTGATCTTGTTCCTGGACTGGTATGACCTAGACCGGGGTGTGGCACAGCTAGGCCAAGTGTTAACCTTCCTAGCCAAGATCATTGAGACCTTACTTGCCGAAGCCTTGTCCTAATACGAGGTCCTTACCTATTGAACACTCTTTGTCATGCTCTTGTCTTGTCATTCAGTCACCTTTTTGAGAAAACCCAATCCGGTAATGCCACGTGCCCCAACAGAGGGTTAAGTCAGCCGGCAGTGGGAGAAAACATGTCATTGTGTGTCATATTTTGCATGGTAGAAAGAGAAGCTCTAGGAAGAAGAGGAAGAAGTTCTTAGAGTGAGAATAGATTTCCAAGCTTGATTCTTAGAGTTTGCACCGTTGGATTCGTGTTTTGAGGTTAGATTCTTGTTTTGCTCTTGTTGTTCTTTATGTTCATCTAACTACATTATATGATCTAGCATGATTCATGAGCCATGCATTGATTTAAAGTTGTTTTAGGAAGAGAGAATGATGTTCTTGTGTTCTTGAAAGAAAACCATGTTTTGATCCGAAAGTTTGTATCAAGATCCATGTTTTTGTGTTTGTTTTCATAAGATCTTCAAGTATGGGTGCCTAGGTCCATGTTTTCGAACTCATCTCATGAAATCTCAGATTTTGAATAAAGAAGTTATGATTTTAGCATTCATGTTCTTCATGTTCTTGTCCTTCATGTTCTTCAAAGGAAAACTCAGGTTTTCCCGACTTCATTTCCTCGAATGTGGCCGTTGGGACCATACCTCGGCCAAGGGGTGTGGGACCTCAGCCAAGACCTGGTTGGTACCCAGCATGTTTTTCCCGAGATGAAAAACAGTGTTTTAACTTCCAGCATATTTTGCTTTGACTTGACCTAGTTTTGAAAGAAATGCCGAGATCCTTTCCTGTCATGTAAAGCTTGTTCTAAGGGTGCATTTCATATCCATCTTCGAGCATCTCTTCTTGTCTTCTTGAAATGCATTCAATAGAATTTATTATGTGCTTGTAGGCCTTGTATCCTTGTTTGTAATCCCCTCACCCGAAGAGCTATGTGAGTGGTATTTTTAATAAAGTTATGTTATAAAGTTTTGATAAAGCCTTGATTCGTTTTGGAAAAGTATTTGATCAAGCATGAATGATTGTCCCTAGTTTTGTATCTAGTATTATATTTGTTTTGATGACATTCTGGGAAAGTCCTTAGTGCCAGGGGACTATAATGCAACTGCACCCTTGTTTTGAAAGCCCTTAGTGCCAGGGGACTATAATGCAACTGCACCCTTGTTTTGAAAGTCCTTAGTGCCAGGGGACTATAATACGACTGCACCCTTGTTTTGCCACTGACGGTTTTCCGCGTGGGTTTATTTGTCTAGAATGTCATCCCTTGTATTATATTGATGCTAGTAAGCATCCCTTGAAGCTTTGAAAGATTTGACAGATGGACTTGGCTCATCCTTTGATTTTGTACAAGATATGCTATGTATTGTTTGACAAAGATCTTGAATATCAGTCATGCAAATCTTTATTTCTGATATCATTCACTGAGTATCAAGCTCACCCTCTCTATATATATATATATATATGTAGGTGACGAGCAGGAGGGCGGTGATGCCTAGATGTGTTTTGCCTGATGTTTGGATTCATACTTTTGCTAGCATCTTGAAGATTATGCTTCTTGGCTTTGTATTTCACCTCTTTTGTATATGTCGGCTTGAGAAGCCTTTTGATCAAGATATATATATGTACCCTATTTTTATCTGTATTCGAGTTATAGACCATGTTAAGATGTATGTCATTTCATTTAATCTATGCACAGCTCTTATGAACTAATTAGATTGAAATTTATTGCTTCCGCACATGTAAGCCCCATATGTATACTCTAATTGTGTGTGAATCCTTGTAAGTTGGCCTTTGGTGATCTCGGATTACCGGCCATCACGGTACCATTCTACTATGGGCAGAATGGGGTCATGACACCAGTAATCCGAGATTACCAAAGGCCAACTTACAAAGATTCACACATAATCAGAGTATACATATGGGGCTTACATGTGCGGAAGCAATAAATTTAAATTTAATTAGTCCATAAGAGCTGTGCATAGATCAAATGAAATGGCATACATCTTAACATGGCTTACAACTTGGATACAAATAAAATAAAGTACACATTACATCTTGATCAAAAGGCTTCTCAAGCCGAAATATACAAAAGACATGTAATACAAAGCTAAACATCTTGCAAAACACATCTAGGCATCACCGCCTTCTTGCTCGTCACCTACATATATATAAGGAGAGGGTGAGTGTGATACCCCTGTTCTGTATTGTGCTAAACTGGTCCTTAATTTGTTTATGGTTATGTGTTTAGCATGATTTTGTGTGTCATTATGTGATAATATGTGATTTTTGAATTCATATCTGTTCGCCGTAGGAATATCTGTTTGAATGGTTCCCTTCGGGAATTAAATTGAGGGCCTTATCGGCCACAGAACCCGAAATTGATTACGCCATTGTAATTGGCATAATTTTTAGAGCCTACGGTGAAATTTAATTGAAAACTTATTCTGATCAATTTAAACTGATTAGAATGATGGATTAAGAGCCCAAATATTTTATATTAAATATTGTGATAGTGGGGTTAGTTGTTTTAATTGTATTGCACTCTCCTTTAACTCTCTTAAAACTCAAAATCTGAGTTAGACTAGTGAGAGAGAGGGAGAGGCCGGATATAGAGAGGGAAAGGAGAAGACTTGGGCAATTTTGGCTCTAGCTTGGGAAATTGAAGATTAACTCAAGAATTTGACTAGAGTTTGGGAGATTAAAGCTTCTTGGTAAGTAACCAACCCATAACTCATGAATTTGAGTTGTGACTTCATGAATTGAAGATTTATTTGTAATCTAGAACATGAAAGGAGTTGGGTTTGAGGGATTTGAAGACTATATATGCATGCATGTATGTATTGTTTTGAAATTTGCATATTTGAGCTTGGATTACATGGCTCATGTTGTAATTTTGGTTGAAATCCATGTATTTGACCATCTCTTCATCATATGAGGAGAGAATGAAGGTTATATGTCACATGCATGTATAATCCATGGAAGTGGAAGCTTTGAATGCATGAAATGGTTACATTGGTAATGAATTGGTGGAAAATGGGCCATGCATGTAGATAAATTATGAAATTGAGCTTCCTAATGTTGTAATCTTGCATGGGTATCATGTTAGCATGATTAAATTTGAGATTTGGGCCATTGCATGCAAGTAGTGTGGTTGGAAATTCGAATTGAAGCTCAAGAACACAATCTGGAATTTCCAGAATTCTGACTTCCGCTCGAGCGGGGGAAGGGCCGCTCGAGCGGAGAAATCGAGCTCCCAGCATATTTTTCTGCAGACATGATGCCCGCTCGAGCGGGTAAGTTGACGCTCGAGCGGGGAGCTATGTGACATGAATTACGCTCGAGCGGAATAATTTACGCTCGAGCGGGGATTGGAGGCAACCAGTACTTCTGCAGACCTAAGGGTCCGCTCGAGCGGGGAATCCTACGCTCGAGCGGGGACCCTGTTTCCAGAAATTCTGATCTTGCATTCTGTGTTCTGTTTTCCGTTCTCTTTCACTTGTGAGCACTCTTAGGCATATGTTAAGCATTATAAATGAGTTAATGAGATAATAGTAAAGCCTAAAGAGGAAAATGTGAATTTTGAACGGATTGAATTGTTAATGACCCTCTTATGTTCATGGCATGTGTAGGGTCGAGTTCCAGGGCGAACCAATCAACCGATCATTGTGAGTAATATCATTATTTGAATGCTTGTAAATGTCCAATTGTTTATTCCCTTTTAAAGCTTTGTGAATTGCTAATTGGGATTGTGGACGTAAGTCTGATACGAATGTATAAATGGACCTAAGGTCGTTTTGATAAGCATGATTGGACCGAAGGTCGTTTTGATAAGCATAAATGGACCTAAGGTCGTTTTGATAAGCATAAATGGACCTAAGGTCGTTTTGATAAGCATGATTGGACCGAAGGTCGTTTGATAAGCATAAATGGACCTAAGGTCGTTTTGATAAGCATGATTGGACCGAAGGTCGTTTTGATAAGCATAAATGGACCCAAGGTCGTTTTGATGAACATGAATGGACCAAAGGTCGTTTTGACAAGGATGTATGGGCCAAAGGCCGTTCTGAAATGAATGAGTGGGCCGAAGGCCGCTTTGAAATGAATGAGTGGGCCGAAGGCTGTTATGAAATGAATGAGTGGGCCAAAGGCCGTTCTGAAGCAAAGGTATGGGCCGAAGGCCGTTCTGAAATGAATGAGTGGGCCGAAGGCCGTTATGAAATGAATGAGTGGGCCAAAGGCCGTTTTGACACACACGATTGGGCCAAGGGCCGTTTTGACATAATCGAATGGGCCGAAGGCCGTTTTATCATGAATGTAAATCTGAATGGGCCAAAGGCCAGTACGGAACTATGGTTACTTGATTTAAATTTCCTTACATATGTTAACTATAGATACGAATTGGGCCCAAGGCCGTCTGGAAAATGTTGTTCTACGTCTTGTTGCATAATTCTTTGTTTGATATTATTCACTGGGCTATCGCTCACGCTCATTCATGTCTTTGTAGGTGAGCCAAGAGAAGCCCAGACCCAGCCTCAGTGAAGCCCGTGTAGAACAACCCAAGTTTTGGAGAGTCAGCCCTCGTGTCTCACGTGCGAGACCCGTCCTTGCCTTTTTGTTATGTAATTATATGTTGTTTTATTGGCAAGGGTTTTGTGTACATTGTATGTAGTCCGATGTGGGTTGGCTCAGTTTGATGATCCTGTTGTAAAGAAGTTTATGCTACTATACTTTGACGTGGGTTATTAACGTTTATGAGTATGGTTTGTATGATGTGCATATAAGCACCGCTCTATGGACAAAGTTTAAAATTTTGCTTCCGTTTGGCCCCTTGAATACTTTTGGATCAGATTGAGGCCGTAGGTAATCCCATGATTACTGGCCGGTTGCGTCCTTAACCCACGGGGGCGGGTTAGGGTCGTGACAGTGAGCTTGGATACTCAGTGAATGATATTAGTAATAAAGGTTTGAATGAATGATATCCGAGATCTTTATTAAAACAATACATATCATAGCTTGTACAAAATTAAGGGATGAACCAAGTTCATCCATCAAGTCTTTCAAAGCCTCAAGGGATGCTTACTAGCATCATTAATAACAAGGGATGACATTCCTGACAAAAAAGGGAATAATCGACCCGGAATCGATTAGATAAACCTACCAGCACAAGGCCATCGGTGGCAAGGGAGATATCTCAAACAAGGGTACTAGTTGCATTATAGTCCCCTAGCACTAAGGACTTTCCAAGAATGCCATCAAAACAAGATAGTATTTGATACAAAAACTAGGGATAATCATTCATACTTGAACAAACACTTTTCCAAAACAAAGCAAAGCTTTATCAAAACTTTATAACTTAGCTTTATTAAAAATACCACTCACATAGCTCTTCGGGTGTGGGGATTACAAGCAAGGATCCAAGGCCTACAAGTACATAATAAATCCCATTGAATGCATTTCAAGCAGACAAGAAGAGATGCTCAAAGATGGATATGAAATGCTGTCACGACCCCATTCCGCCCCTAGTAGAATGGTGCCGTGATGGCCAGTAACCCTAGATTACCGAAGGCCAACTTTCAAAATTCACACACAATCAGAGTATAAATACATGGGGCTCACAAGTGCGGAAGCAATATATACAAATCTAATTAGTCTATAGGAGCTGTGCATAAGTCAAATGGAATGGCACACATCTTCACATAGCTTTACAACTTGAATACAAACGAAATGAAGTACAAAAATACATCTTGACCAAAAGGCTTCTCAAGCCATCATATACAAAACACAATGAAATGCAAGCTAAGAAGCATGATCTTCAAGATGCTACAAAATGCGAATCCAAAACAAGTTGCAAGCACATCTAGGCGTCGCCGCCGTCCTGCTCATCACCTACATATATATAGAGAGGGTGAGCTTGGATACTCAGTGAATGGTACAAATAATAAAGGGTTTGCATGCATGATATCCGAGATCTTTAACGAAACAATACATCATCATAGCTTGTAACAAAACATGGGATGAATCAAGTTCATCTAACAAATCTTTCAAGCTTCATCAATCCAAGTCTTTCAAGGCTTTCAAGTTTCAAGGGATGACATTAACAAAGGTTGTGCTACAAATGCTTATAGTCCCCTAGCACATACGGACTTTCAAAGGTTATGCTACAAATGCTTATAGTCCCCTAGCACGTACGGACTTTCAAAGATTGTGCTACAAATGCTTATAGTCTCCTAGCACGTACGGACTTTCAAAGGTTGTGCTACAAATGCTTATAGTCCCCTAGCACGTACGGACTTTCAAAGGTTATGCTACAAATGCTTATAGTCCCCTAGCACGTACGGACTTTCAAAGGTTGTTATCAGAACCAAAGCTAATACTTGATACACAAAATAGGGATAGTCATTCATGCTTAACAAATACTTTTCCAAAGCAAGCAAGGCAAAGTTTTATCAAACTTAATAACATAACTTTATTAAAAATACCACTCACATAGTTCTTCAAACGTCGGGGTCAAGCGAGAGTCCAAGTCCTACAAACACATGGCAAGGTCTGTTGAATGCACTATCGAACAAGTTTTACATGAATGCAAATGATCTCGGCATTCCTTCAAAACTAAGTCGAACCAAAACAAAACACTGTTTCTCATCTCGGGGAAAACTTGCTGGGCACTAACCAGGTCTTGGCCGAGGTCCCACACCTTCTTGCCGAGGTGTGGTCCCGATGGCCACACTCAAGGAAATGAAGTCGGGAAAATCTAGGTTTCCCTCAGCTGAAGAATCATGAAAAACATGAACATGAAGAACATGAAAAACATGAAAAACATGAATGCTCAATCACAGCTTGTTATTACGAAAATCTGGGATTTCATGAGATGAGTTCGAAAACATGGATCTGGGTACCCATACTTGAAGATCTTATGAAAACAAACACAAAAACATGAATCTTAATGCAAACCTTTGGATCAAACAAGGCTTTTTCTTCAAGAACACATGAATGCCACTTTCTCTTTCTAAACCCAACTTAAAATAGATGCATGGCTTGCAAATCAGGTCTGATCATGCAATGCAGCTAGATGATCAATAAGAACAACAAGAGTAGATCAAGATTCTAACCTCAAAACACGAATCAAACGGTTTGAACTCTAAGGATCAAGTTTGGAAATCTATTCCTTCTCTAAGAACTTCTCTTCCTCTCCTAGAGCTTCTCTCTCCTCAAGAACAAAGACATATAGCAAATGATACATTTCTAGGCCTGCCGGCTGACTTAACACTCAGCTGGGACACGTGGCACTACCGGGTTGGTTCTCCTCAAAAAGGTGACTGAGTGAAAAGACAAGACTTATGACAAAGTGTATTCAACAAGCAAGATGGCACAGGCACTCCGGTAGGTAATGATCTCGGCTAAGAACAAGGCATCGGCAAGTAAGGGAACAATGATCTCGGCTAGGAAGGACAACACTTGGCCTAGCTGTGCCACACCTCGGCCTAGATGTGCCACACCTCGTCTAGGTCGCACCAATCCAGGAACAAGATCACTCAGGCACAAAGGTAACATCTCGGCCTAGATAATACACATCTCGGCCTTGGTGATATACACCTCGGCCTAGATGATGACATCTCGGCCAACATGTTAGGGTAGAGGTGGAGATCAACCGGAAATGGTTCCAAGATAGTTCTAGGCTTAAGGTGACCTCGGCTTAGATTAACCTAGGCTAAACACACGCCAAACAAGGAACAAAGCATGCAAGTAACACTTATGCAAGACAAATCAAGGTTTGTAAATGCAACATATCAAGACAAGATCGTGTAATATATGCAAGCATGACTAGAATAAAGTGAGGGTTGTTACAAATGCATTCCTAAAACAAGCTTTGCATGAGTGTAAATGATCCCGGCATTTCTTTCAAAACTAAGTCAAGACAAAGCAAAACATGTGCTGGGAGTTAAAACATTGTTTCTCATCTCGGGAAAACATGCTGGGTACCAACCAGGTCTTGGCCGAGGTCCCACACTTCTTGGCCGAGGTATGGTCCCGATGACCACATTCAGGGAAATGGAGTCTGGAAATTCTGGGTTTCTTCTTGAAGAACATGAATGCTAAAATCATAACTTCTTTATTCAAAATCTGAGATTTCGTGATATGAGTTCAAAAGCATGGACCTGGGTACCCGTACTTGAAAATCTTCTTGAAAACAAACACAAAACATGGAACTTGTTATAAACTTTCGGATCAAAACATGGTTTTATTTCAAGAACACAAGAACATCATCTTCTCTTTCTAAAACAAGCTTTAAATCAATGCATGGCTCATGAATCATGCTAGATCATGCAATGCGATCATATGAGCATAAGGAATAACAAGAGTAGATCAAGAATCTAACCTCAAAACACGGATCTAACGGTTCAAGGTGTGAAAATCAAGCTTGGAAATCTATTCTCACTCTAAGAACTCTTCTTTCTCTCTTCCTAGAGCTTCTCTCTCGTCTAGGACAAAGATATAACAAATGATATGTTTTCTCTACTGCCGGCTGACTTAACCCTTTGTTAGGACACGTGGCAACGACTGGTTGGCTCTCCTAAAAAAGGTGACTGACTGACAAGACAAGAGCATGACAAAGTGTATACAACAAGTAAGATGGCATGGACACTCCGGCAGGTAATGACCTCGGATTAGGACAAGGCTTCGGGCAAGTAAGGTTTCGATGATCTCGGCTAGGAAGGATAACACTTGGCCTAGCTGTGCCACACCTCGGCATAGATGTGCCACACCTCGGTCTAGGTCATACTAGTCCAGGAACAAGATCACTAGGTGCAGGGATCAAAGATCTAGGATGTCTAGATGATAACATCTCGGCCTAGATGATACACATCTCGGTCTAGGTGATGCACACCTCGGCCTAGATGATGACATCTCGGCCAATATGCCAGGGCGGAGGTGGAGGTCAACCAAAGTGGTTCCAAGATGGTCCTAGGTATAAGAGGTTCAAGGGTGTGACCTAGGCTTAACGCATTAGGCAAGAAACAAAGCATGCAAGCAACACTTAGACAAAACAAATCAAGGTCTGCGAGTGCAAATTTAATCAAGACAAAGATCATGCAAATGCACGTGAGCATGACTGAATAAATTCCCAATAAATTCCCAGTAAATTCTCAGTAAATTATTTAGTAAATTCCCAATAAATTCTCAGTAAATTCGTAGTAAATTCAAAGTAAAATTCTCAATAAATTCCCCGTAAATTACTCCGTAAATTCCCCGTAAATTAAAAGTAAATTACTTAGTAAATTCCAGTAAATTATTTAGTAAATTCCCAATAAAATACTCAGTAAATTATCAGAAAATTCAAAGGAAATTTTCAGTAAATTACTCAGTCAATTGCCGGTAAATTACTTAGTAAATTCTCAGTAGATTACTCTGTAAATTCCCTGTAGATTCTAAGTAAATTCCCAATAAATTCCCTATAAATTCTCAGGAAATTCCAAGTAAATTACTCAGTAAATTCCGAGTATATTCTCAGTAAAATACTCAATAAATTCTCAGTAAATTACTTAGTAATTCCCTGTAAATTCTAAGTAAATTACTTAGTAAATTCCCAGAAAATTCAAAGTAAGTTACTATGTAAATTCTCAGTAATTTCTCAATAAATTCTTAGTAAATTACTCTGTAAAGTCCCCGTAAATTCTCAAAAAATTACTCAGTAAATTTAAATAAATTTCCAGTAAATTCCCAGAAAATTATCAGTAAATTCCCAGTAAATTCTCAATAAATTACTCAATAAATTCCTAGTAAGTTACTCAGTAAATTCCAAGTAAATTCTAAGTAAATTACTCAGTAAATTCCAAGCAAATTCTCAGTAAATTACTCAGTAATTTTCCTATAAATCCTCAGTAAATTACTAAGTAAATTCCCAGTTAATTCTCAGTAAATTGTCATTAAATTCTCAATAAATTACTCAGCGAATTCACACTAAATTACCCAGTAAATTCTCAGTAAATTCAAAGTAAATTCTCTGTAAATTACTCAGTAAATTCTCTGGAAATTCTCAGTAAATTCCCAGTAAATTACTCAGTAAAATCCCAGTAAATTATTTAGTAAATTCCCGTAAATTACTCAGTAAATTCCCACTAAATTACTCAATAAATTCCCAGTAAATTCTCAGTAAATTCTCCGTAAATTACTTAGTAAATTCCCAGTAAATTCAAAATAAATTACTTCGTAAATTCCTTGTAAATTTTCAGTAAATTACTCAGAAAAATCCCAATAAATTCTCAATAAATTACTCGGTAAATTCTAGTAAATTCTCAGTAAATTACTCATTAAATTTCAAGTAAATTACTCAGTAAATTCCAAGTAAGTTTCTAGCAAATTACTCAGTAAATTCCTTGTAAATTCTTAGTAAATTACTAAGAAAATTCTCAGTAAATTCGCAGTAAATTCTCAGTAATTTACATAGTAAATTCTCTGTAAATTCTTAGAAAATTACTCAGTAAATTCCTAGTTAATTTTCAGTAAATTACTGAGTAAATTCCCAGTAAATTACTCAGTAAATTTCCAGTAAATTCTCAATAAATTACTCAGTAAATTCCCAGTAAATTCTCTGTAAATTACTCAGTAAATTCCAAGCAAATTCTCAGTAAATTACTTAGTAAATTCTCTGTAAATTACCCAGTAAATTCTCAATAAATTACTCCTTAAATCCCAGTAAATTCCTAGTAAATTCTCAGTAAATTACATCGTAAATTCTTAGTAAATTCTCAGTAAATTACACAGTAAATTCCAGTAAATTCTCAGTTAATTACTCATTAAATTCCTAATAAATTTTCAGTAAATTACTTAGTAAATTCCCTGTAAATTCTAAGTAAATTACACAGAAAATTACCAGTAAATTACACAGAAAATTCCCAGTACATTCTCACAAATTTCTTAGTAAATTCCAAGTACATTCTCAGTAAACTACTTAATAAATTCCCAATAAATTCTCAGTAAATTATCTAGTAAATTCCCAGTAAATAACTTAGTAAATTGCCAGTAAATTCTCAGTAAATTCCTATGTAATTCCTAATAAATTTTAAGTAAATTACTCAGTAAATTCCATGTAAATTCTCAGTAAATTACTCAGTATATTCCTAGTAAATTCTCAATAAATTCCCAACAAAATCTCAGTAAATTAGTTAGTAAATTCCCTGTAAATTCTCAAGAATTTACTCAATAAATTCACAGTAAATTCTCAGTAAATTTCAGATAAATTACTTAGTAAATTCTCAGTAAACTCCCAGTAAATTCTTAGTAAATTACTCAGTAAATTCTCAATAAATTACTCAGTAAATTTCCTATAATTTCTCAGTAAATTACAAAGCAAATCCCAGTAAATTCCCAGTAAATTACTCGGTAAATTGCCTGTAAATACTCAGTAAATTCACCATAAATTTTCAATAAATTCTCAGAAAATCACTAAGTAAATTCCCAGTTAAATTACTCAGTAAATTCCCAGTAAATTCTCAATAAATTACTCTGTAAATTGCCAGTAAATTCTTAGTAAATTACTCAAAAAATTTCCAGTAAATTCTCAGTAAATTACTCAGAACATTTCCTGTAAATTCTCAGCAAATTACTAAGTTAATTGTCGGTAAATTCCTCAGTAAATTACTCAATAAATTCCAAGTAAATTCTCAGTAAATTACTCGATAAATTTCCTGCAAAGTCTTAGAAAATTAATCAGTAAATTCTTAGTAAATTACTAAGTAAATTCTCAGTATATTACTAAGAAAAATCTCTGTAAATTCTCTTTAAATTACTTATTAAATTCCTACTAAATTCTCTGGAAATTACTCTGTAAATTTAAATAAATTCTAAGTAAATTACTCAGTAAATTCCCTATAAATTCTCAGTAAATTACTCAATAAATTTCCTGTAAATTATCGGTAAATTACTCAGTAAATTCCCAGTAAATTACTCAGTAAATTAATTAGTAAATTCCCAGTAAATTCTCAATAAATTACCCTGTAAATTCTCAATAAATTCTAAGTAAATTACACAGTAAATTCTCAGAAAATTACTCAATAAATTCCTAGTAAATTCCCAGTAATTACTCAGTAAATTCCTAGTAAATTTTTAGTAAAATACTCATTAAATTCCCAGTAATTCTCAGTAAATTACACATTAACTTCCCAGTAAATTACTCAATAAATTTCTTAGTAAATTCCAAGTAAATTACTCAATAAATTTTCAGTACATTCTCAGTAAATTACTCATTAAATTCGCAGTACATTCTTAGTAAATTACTAAGTAAATTCCAAGTACATTCTCAATAAATTCCCAATAAATTCTCAGTAAATTACTCTGTAAATTCCCAATAAATTATCCAGTAAATTATGAGTAAATTGCTCAGTAAATTCTTAGCAAAAAAACACAGTAAATTATTCAATAAATTTCCATTAAATTCTCAGTAAATTACTCAATAAATTTCCTGTAAATTACTCAATAAATTCCCAGTAAACTCCCAGCAAATTCCCGGTAAATTACTTAGTAAATTCTCAGTAAATTTTCAGCAAATTCCTAGTAAATTCTCAGTAAATTCCTAGTAAATTACTCAGTAAAGTCCATGAAAATTTCCAGTAAATTCATAGTAAAATTACTTAGTAAATTCTCAGTAAATTACTCAATAAATTCCCAGTAAATTTCCAGTAAATTACTCAGTAAATTTGTTTTAAATTCTCAGTAAATTACTCTGTAAGTTCCCAGTAAACTCTCATTAAATTACTTAGTAATTTCCAATAAATTACTCATTAAATTAACAGTAAATTACTAAGTAAATTCTCAAAAAATTCTCAAAAATTACTCAGTAAATTGCCAGTAAATTCTCAGTAAATTAGTCAGAAAATTCAGTGTAGATTCTGAGTAAATAACTCAATTAATTCCCAGTAAATTACTCGGTAAATTCCCAGTAAATTACTCAGTAAATGACTCAGTAAATTCCCAATAAATTCTCAGTAAATTACTTAGTAAATTCCCAGTAAATTACTCGGTAAATTCCTAGTAAATTACTGAGTAAATTCACTGTAAATTCTCAATAAATTCTTAGTAAATCACTTATTAAATTCCCTGTAAATTCTCAGTAAAATACTCAGTAAATTTCAAGTAAATTCTCAATAAATTACCTTTAAATACTCAGTAAATTCCCAGTAAATTTCCAGTAAATTACTCGGTAAATTCTCAATAAATTACTCGGTAAATTCAAGTAAATTCTCAATAAATTAATCAGTAAATTGCCAGTAAATTCCCAGTATATTCTTAATAAATTACTCAAAAATTCCCTGTAAATTACTCAGTACATTCCCTGTAAATTCTCAGTAAATTACTTAATAAATTCTCAGTATATTAGCGGTAAATTACTCAGTAAATTCCCAATAAATTCTCAGTGAATTACTCTGTAAATTCTCAGTAAATTACTCAGTAAATTCCGAGTAAATTCTCATTAAATTACTCTGTAAATTCCTAGTAAATACTCAGTAAAGTACTTAGTAAATTCCCAGTAAATTACTCAGCAAATTCCAATTTAAATTCTCAGTAAATTAATTAGTAAATTACTCAGTAAATTCAAATTAAATTCTCAGTAAATTCCTAGTAAATTCTTAGTAAATTACGCAGTAAATTCCATGTTAATTTTCAGTAAATTACTTATGCTGTGTTTGGTTGGGGGATTTGAGAAGGGATTTGGAAAGGAAAATGGAAAAGCTAGGTGAAATGTGAATAAAACATGCCTATATTATACCAAGTTTCACATACCTTTTCTCTTTCTCTTTCCAAATCTCTCAACCAAACACAGCGCTAGTAAATTACAAGTAAATTAACTAGTAAATTCTCAGTAAATTTTTAATAAATTACTTAGTAAATTCCAATGTAAATTCTCAGTAAATTAATTAATAAACTCTCAGTAAATTCCAATTAAATTTTCAGTAAATTACTCAGTAAATTTCCAGTAAATTCCAAGTATATTCTCAGTAAATTACTAAGTAAATTCTCATTAAATTAATCAATAAATTCCCAGTTAATTTTAGGTAAATTACTCAATAAATTCCCAGTAAATTCTTAGTAACTTACTCAGCAAATTCACAGTAAATTCTCAGTAAATTACTCAGTAAATTCTCTGTAAATTTTTACTAAATTACTTAGTACATTCCCGGTAAATTCTCAGAAAATTTCTCAGTAAATTCTCAAGAAATTACTCAGTAAATTTTTAGTAAATTCCCAGTAAATTCTAAAAAATTACTCAGTAAATTCCCAGTAAATTCTCAGTCAATTACTCAGTAAATTTCAAGTAAATTCTTAGTAAATTACTATGTAAATCCCCAGTAAATTTCCAAAAAATTACTCAGTAAATTACTCATTAAATTCCCAATAAATTCTCAGTAAATTACTCAATAAATTTCGAGTAAATTCTTAGTAAATTACTCAGTAAATTCCCAGTAAATTATTTTGTAAATTCTCTGTAAATTCCCTATAAATTCTAAGTAAATTACTCAGTAAATTCTCCGTAAATTACTCAGTACATTCCCAGAAAATTCTCAGTAAATTACTCAGTAAATTTCCTGTAAATTCTCAGTAAATTCACTGTAAATTCTAGGTAAATTACCCAGTAAATTTCCATAAAATTCTCAGTAAATTAATCTGTAAATTGCCAGTAAGTTCTCAGTAATTTCCCAGAAAATTCTCAGTAAATTACTCAGTAAATTCCAATAAATTCTCAGTAAATTACTTAGTAAATTCCAAGTAAATTCTCAGTAAATTACTCATTAAATTTTCAGTAAATTCTCATTAAATCACTCAGCAAATTCCCCGTAAATTCTCATTAAATTACTCAGTAAATTCCTTGTAAATTCTCAGTAAATTCCCGTTAAATTCTTAATAAATTACTCAGTAAATTCCCAGTAAATTCTAAGCAAATTACTTAGTAAATTTTCAGTAAATTACTAAGTAAATTCCTGTAAATTCTCAGTAAATTACTTAGTAAATTACTCAGTAAATTCCCAGTTAGTTTTCAGTAAATTACTCACAGTAAATTCCCAGTGAATTCTCAGTAAATTCCGAGTATATTTTCAGTAAATTACTCAGTAAATTCCAAGTAAATTCTAAGTAAATTACTCAGTAAATTGCCAGTAAATTTTCAATAAATGACTTAGTAAATTGCCAGTAAATTTTCAGTAAATTCGCTGTAAATTACTCAAAAAAATTTCAGTAAATTCTCAATAAATTACTTAGTAAATTCTTTAGTAAATTCCTGGTATATTGTCAGTAAATTACTCAGTAAATTCCAATAAATTCTCAGTAAATGACTCAGTAAATTCCCTTTAAATTGTCAGTTAATTTTTAAGTAAATTACTTAGAAAATTCCCTGTAAATTCTCAATAAATTACTCAGCAAATTCCAAGTAAATTACTCATTATTCCAGTAAATTCTTTGTAAATTACTCAGTAAATTACACATTAAATTCCCATTAAATTCTTAGTAAATTAATCAGTAAATTCCCAGAAAATTCCTAGTAAATTCTCAGTAAAATCCCAAGTAAATTCTCAGTAAATTACTAAGTAAATTCTCAGTAAATTATAAGTAAATTACTCAGTAAATTACCAGTAAATTCTTAGTAAATTCCAATTAAATTACTCCGTAAATACTTAGAAAATTACTCAGTAAATTCCCAGCAAATTCTCAGTAAATTACTCAGTAAATTCACAGTAAATTACTCAGTAAATTACCGTAAATTCTCAGAAAATTACTTTGTAAATTCTCAGTAAATTACTCGGTAAATTCACAGTAAATTACTCAGTAAATTCCCGATAGATTCTTAGTAAATTATCAATATATTCTCAGTAAATTACTAAGTAAATTACAATATTTTCAGTAAATTAATAAGTAAATTCCTAGTAAATTACTCAGTAAATAATCAATAAATTTCCAGTAAATTCCCAGTTAATTTTCAAAAAATTACTCGGTAAATTCCCAGTAAATTACTCAGTAAATTCCGAGTATATTCTAAGTAAATTACTTAGTAAATTCTCTGTAAATTCCCAGTTAATTTTCAGTAAATTACTCAGTAAATTCCCAGTAAATTCTCAGAAAATTACTCAGAAATTTCCCAGTAAATTCTCAGCAAATTACTAAGTAAATTCTTAGCAAATTACTTAGTAAATTCTCAGTAAATTACCTAGTAAATTCTCAGCAAATTACTCAGTAAATTCTTAACAAATTACTCAGTAAATTCTTAGTAAATTCCAGTAAATTCTCAACAAATTATTCAGTAAATTTTCATTAAATTCTCAATCAATTACTCAGTAAATTTCAAGTAAATTCTCTGTAAATTACTATGTAAATTCCAGTAGATTACTCAGTAAATTTTCAGTAAATTCTCAGTAAGTTCCGAGGAAATTTTCATTAAATTACTCAGTAAATTCCAAGTAAATTTTGAGTAAATTACTCAGTAAATTTCCAGAATATTATTTTGTAAATTCCTAGTAAATTCTCAGTAAATTACTCAGTAAATTCCAACAAATTCTCAGTAAATTCTAAGAAAATTACTAAGAAAATTCTAAGTAAATTACTAAGTACATTCCTAGGAATTTCCCAGTAAATTCCCCAGTAAATTTCGAGTAAATTCTAAATAAATTCTCAGTAAATTTTGAGTAAATTACACAGTAAATTCTCAGTAAATTAATCTGTAAATTCCCAGTAAGTTCTCAGTAATTTCCCAAAAAAATCTCAGAAAATTACTCAGTAAAATCTTTGTAAATTCTCAGTAAATTACTCAGTAAATTCTCAATAAATTACATTGTAAATTCCCAGTAAATTCTCATTAAATTACATTGTAAATTCCCAGTAAATTCTCATTAAATTACTGAGTAAATTTCTCGCAAATTCTCAGCAAATTACTCAGTAAATTTCTAGTAAAGTCTAAGTAAATTACTAAGTTAATTCCCACTAAATTCTCAGTAAATTACTCAGTAAATTCTAAGTAAATTCCCAGAAAATTCTGAGTAAAGTACTAAGTAAATTCTCAATAAATTTCCACTAAATTACACAGTAAATTCTCAGTAAATTACCAAGTAAATTCGCAGTAAATTCTCAGAAAATTGCTCAGTAAATTTCCTGTAAATTGTCAATAAATTGCTCACTAAATTACTCAGTAAATTACTAAGTAAATTCTTAGTAAATTATTCAGTAAATTCCAAGTAAATTTTCTATAAATTACTCAGTAAATTCCTAGTAAATTCTTAGTAAATTACTATGTAAATTCCCAGTAAATTACTCAGAAAATTCCCAGTAAACTTTCGTAAATTTTCAGTAAATTACTCAGTAAATTCCTACTAAATTACTCAGTAAATTCCCACTAAATTCTAAACAAATTACGCAAAAAATTCCTAGTAAATTCTCAAAAATTACTCAGCAAATTCCCAATAAGTACTTAGTAAATTACTCAGTAAATTCCCTGTAAATTATCAGTAAATTTCTAGTAAATTCTCAGTAAACTAGTGAGTAAATTCCCAGTAAATTCTAAGTAAATTACTAGATAAATTTCCAACAAATTACTCAATAAATTCACAGTAAATTACTCAGCAAATTCCCAGTAAATTCTCAATAAATTACTCAGTAAACTCTTAGTAAATTACTCAGTAAATTTCCTGTAAATTACTCAGAAAATTCCCTGCAAATTCTCAGTAAATTACCATTAAATTATTCCGTAAATTCCCAGTAAATTCTCAGTAAATTACGTAGCAAATTCTCAGTAAATTCTCAATAAATTCCCAGTAAATTCTCATAAATTCTCAATAAATTCTTCGTAAATTACTTAGTAAATTCCCTGTAAATTCTCATTAAATTACTAAGTAAATTTCTCGTAAATTCTCAGTAAATTACTCAATAAATTGACAAAAAATTCTCAGTAAATAACTTAGTAAATTCGCAGTAAATTATCATTAAATTAATCCATAATTTCGCAGTAAATTCTGAGTAAATTCTGACAAAATCTCAGTAAATTACTCATTAAATTCTATATAAATTTTCAGTAAATTACTCGGTAAATTTCCAGTAAATTCTTTGTAAATTTACTTAGAAAATTCCCAGTAAATTCTTAGTAAATTACTTAGTAAATCTCCAATAAATTTTCAGCAAATTATCAGTAAATTCTCATTAAATTACTCAGTAAATTCTCAGTAAATTAATCAGTAAATTACTCAATAAATTCTCAGTAAATTCCCAGTAAATTACTAAGTACATTCTTAGTAAATTACTCAGAAAATTTGCTGTAAATTCTCAATAATTACTGAGTAAATTCTCTATAAATTCTCAGTAAATTACTCAGTATATTACTTAGTAACTTCCTGTAAATTCTCAGTGTAAATTCCCAGTAAAGTAGTCAGTAAATTACCATTAAATTCTCAGAAAATTAATCAGTAAATTCTCTGTAAATTACTCGATAAATTCCCAGAAAATTCTCAATAAACTACTCATAAAATTCTTAGTAAATTACTCAAAAAATTCCCAGTAAATTCAAAATAAATTAGTCAGTAAATTCCTTGTAAATTCTCACTAAATTCCCAGAAAATTACTCAGTAAATTCTCAATAAATTACTTCGTAAATTCCCTGTGAATTGCTTAGTAAATTATCAGTAAATTCGGAGTAAATCCTCATTAAATTCCCAGTAAATTCTCATTAAATTTCTAAGTTAATTCGCAGTAAATTATCAGTAAATTTCGAGTAAATTTAAGTAAATTCCAAGTAGATTCTCACTAAATTACTCAGTAAATCCAAGTAAATTCTTAGTAAATTACTCAGTTAATTCCCAGTAAATTATTCAGTAAAATTTTCAGTAAATTCTGAGTAAATTCGCTGTAAATTCTCAGTAAATTGCATAGTTAATTCCCAGTAAATTTTCAGTAAATTACTTAGTAAATTCCAAGTAAATTACTCTGTAAATTCCTAATAAATTCTCAGTAAATTGCTCAGTAAATTCCCAGTAAATTACTTAGTAAATTCCCAGAAAATTTTCAGTATATTACTTAGTAAATTCTCAATAAATTACTCAGTAAATTCTCTGAAAATTAATCAATAAATTCCTAGAAAATTACTGAGTAAATTCAAGGTAAATTCTCAGTAAATTCTCAGTAAATTCCTAGTAAATTCTAAATAAATTCTCAGTAAATTACTCATTAAATTCTCAGTAAATTTCCTATAAATTCTAAGTAAATTACTCAAGAGATTCCCAATAAATTCTCAGTAAATTACTCAGCAAATTCCCAGTAAATTACTCAGTAAATTGCCATTAACTTCTCAATAAATTACTTAGAAAATTCCCAGTAAATTCCTCAGTAAATTCCAATTTAATTCTCAGTAAATTCTTAGTAAATTCGCAATAAATTCCCAGTAAATTACTCAGTAAATGAGCAGTAAATTCTTAGTAAATTCAAAGTACATTACTCAGTAAATTACTTGTAAATTACTCAGTAAATTTCTCAGTAAATCCTCAGTAAATTACTCAGAAAATTAGTAAGGAAATTATTAGTAAATTCGCAGTAAATTCTCAGCAAATTACTCAGTAAATTCCGAATAAATTACTCAGCAAATTCCCAGTAAATTACTTCGTAAATTCCCAATAAATTCTCAATAGATTACTCAGTAAATTTCCAGTAAATTCTTAGCAAATTACTCAGAAAATTTTCAATAAATTCTCAGTAAATCACTCAGTAAATTCAAAGTAAATTACTCAGTCAATTCTCAGTAAATTCCCAGTAAATTGTGCAGTAAATTCGCAGTAAATTCTAAGTAAATTACTCATTAAATTCCCAGTAAATTCTAATATAAATTCTCGATAATTTATTAAATAAATTCCCAGTTAATTCTCAGTAAATTACTTAGTAAATTCCCTGTAAATTCTTAGTAAATTACTCATTAAATTCTGAGTAAATTACCCAGTAAATTAATCAATAAATTCCCAGTAAACTCTCAGAAAATTATTAAGTAAATTCTCAGTAAATTACTCAGTAAATTCTAAGTATATTCAAAGTAAATTAGTCTGTAAATTACCAGTAAATTCTTAGTATATTAATCAGTACGTTCACGGTAATTTCTTAGAAAATTACTCAGTAAATTCTCAGTAAATTTCCAGTAAATTCTCAGTAAATTACTCAGTAAATTACTAGTTAATTTTCAGTAAATTACTCAGTAAATTTCTTATTAATTCTCTGTAATTACTTAGTAAATTACCAATAAATTCTCATTAAATTTTTCAGTAAATTCGCAATAAATTACTCATCAAATTCCCAGTAAATTACTCAGCAAATTCCCAGTAAATTCTCAGTAAATTACTCAGTAAATTCCTAATAAATTCTCAGTATATTACTTTGTAAATTCCTAGTAATTCTCAGTAAATTACTCAGTAAATTCTCAGTAAATTTCCAGTAAATTACTTAGTAAATTGCCATTAACTTCTCAGTAAATTACTCAGAAAATTCCCAGTAAATTCTCAATAAATTCCTCAGTAAATTCCAAGTGAATTCTTAGTAAATTCTTAGTAAATTCTCAGTAAATCTGCAATAAATTCCCAATCAATTACTCAGTAAATTCCTAGTAAATTCAAAGTAAATTACTCAGTAAATTCCCTGTAAATTACCCAGTAAATTCCTCATTAAATTCTGAGTAAATTACCGAGTAAATTCCCAGTAAATAAATCAGTAAATTCCTATTAAATTATCAGAAAATTGCTCTGTAAATTTTCAGTAACTTACTCAGTAAATTCCCAGTAAATTACTTAGTAAATTATCAGTAAATTTCCTGTAAATTTTCAGTAAATTACTCAGTAAATTTCCAAAAAATTCTCAGTAAATTCCCAGTAAATTACTTAGAAAATTTCCTTCAAATTCTCAGTAAATTACTTAGTAAATTCCTAGTTATTTTTCAGTAAATTACTCAGTAAATTTCTTGTTAATTCTCTATAAATTACTCAGTAAATTATCTGTAAATTCTCAATAAATTACTCATCAAATTCCTAGTAAGTTCTTAGTAAATTACTCAGCAAATTCCAAGTAAATTCTCAGTAAATTACTCAGTAAATTCCCAGTAAATTACTCAATAAATTCTCAAAAAATTCTCAGTAAATTCTCAAAAAATTACTCAGTAAATTCGCAGTAAATTCTCAGTAAATTACTCAGTATATTCCAAGTAAATTCTCAGTAAATTGCCATTAACTACTCAGTAAATTACTCAGAAAATTCTCAGTAAATTCTCAATAAATTCATCAGTAAATTCTTTAGTAAATTCCAAGTGAATTCTCAGTAAATTCTCAGTAAATTCGCAATAAATTCCCAATAAATTACTTAGTAAATTCTAAGCAAATTCCCAATAAATTTCTCAGAAAATTTTGAGTAAATTACTCATGATATTATCAGTTAATTCGCAGTAAATCCTCAGTAATTTTCTAGTAAATTCTTAGTGAATTACTCAGTAAATTCTGAATTAATTACTCAGTAAATTCTCGTAAATTTCTCAGAAAATTCTGAGTAAATTACTCAGGATATTATCAGTTAATTCGCAGTAAATCCTCAGTAATTTTCCATTAAATTCTCAGTGAATTACTCAGTAAATTCTGAATTAATTACTTAGTAAATTCCCGTAAATTACTCAACAAATTCCCAATAAATTCTCAATAAATTACTCAGCAAGTTCCCAGTAAATTCTCAGTAAATTACTCTGTAAATTCCCAATAAATTCTCAGTAAATCACTAAGTAAATTCCTAGTAAATTCTTCACTAAATTCGCAGTAAATTCTTAGTAAATTCTCATGTAAATTCCCGGTAAATGACTAAATAAATTCCCAGTTAATTCTCAGTAATTTACTTAGTAAATTCCATGTAAATTCTCAGTAAATTACTCAGTATATTTCCAGTAAATTTCTCAGTAAATTGCCAATAAATTACTCAGTAAATTCCCAGTAAATTCTTCAATAAATTCCCAGTAAATTCTCAATAAATTCTAAGCAAATTACTCATTAAATTCTAAGTAAATTACCATTAAATTCTAAGTAAATTACTCAGTAAATTATGAATAAATTCTTAGTAAATTACTCACAAAATTTCCTGTAAATTCTCAGTGAATTGCTTAGTAAATTCTAGTAAATTACAGAGTAAATTCTCAGTAAATTTCTCAGTAAATTCTCAATAAATTACTCTGTAAATTACCAGTAAATTCTAAGTAATTACTCTGCAAATTCCCAGTAAATTCTTAGTAAACTACTCAGTAAATTATTCCGTAAATTACTCAATAAATTTTCAATAAATTACTCAGAAAATTATCAGTACATTCCCAGTAAATTATGAGAAAATTACTAAGTAAATTTCAAATAAATTTTCAGTAAATTCTTTGTAAATTTTTAGTAGATTCCCACTAAATTTTTCAGTAAATTATTTAGTAAATTCCCTATAAATTCTAAGTAAATTACTTAGTAAATTCATAGTTAATTTTCAGTAAATTACTCAGTAAATTTCTTCTTAATCCTCTGTGAATTACTCTATAAATTTCCAGTAAATTCTTATTAAATTACTCTGTAAATTCCCTGTAAATTCTCAATCAATTACTCAGCAAACTTCCAGTAAATTCTCAGTAAATTCCCAACACATTACTCGGTAAATTCCTAGTAAATTCTCAATAAATTGCTCAGTAAATTCTCAGTAAATTACTCAGTAAATTTTCAGTAACTTACTCAGTAAATTCCCAGGAAAATCAAAGTAAATTACTCTGTAAATTCCCTGTAAATTCTCAGTAAACTACTCAGTAAATTCTTGGTAAATTACCAGTACATTCCCAGTAAATTCTCAGAAAATTTCTCAGTAAATTCCTAATAAATTACTTGTAAATTTTTAGTAAATTACTCAGTAAATTCCCTGTAAATTCTCAGTAAATTACTCAGAAAATT
The DNA here is from genome assembly GCA_030407325.1 of Camellia japonica. NCBI lineage: Eukaryota > Viridiplantae > Streptophyta > Magnoliopsida > Ericales > Theaceae > Camellia > Camellia japonica. The sequence continues at coordinate 2,312,658 of JAPPVO010000013.1, forward strand.
CCTGGTTAATTTTAAGTAAATTACTCAATAAATTTCTTGTTAATTCTCCATAAATTACTTAGTAAATTCCAGTAAATTCTCATTAAATTACTAAGTAAATTCCCTGTAAATTCTCAAAAGTTACTCATCAAATTCCCAGTAAATTCTTAATAAATTATTTAGCAAATTCCCAGGAAAATTCTCAGTATATTACTCTGCAAATTCTCAGTAAATTACTCAGAAATTACTCTATAAATTCTCAATAAATTTCACAGTAAATTCCAGTAAATTTATCAGTAAATTTCGAGTAAATTACACGATAAATTCTCAGTAAATACGCAGTAAATTCCCAATAAATTACTTAGTAAATTGCTAGTAAATTCTCAGTAACTTCCTCAATAAATTCCAGGAAATTGCCAATAATTCTCAGTAAATTAATCAAAAAATTCCTAGTAAATTCTCAGTTAATTCCCAGTAAATTACTTAATAAATGCCTAGTAAAATATCAGTAAATTCCCAGTAAATTCTCAGCAAATCACTCATTAAATTCTCAGTAAATTACTCAGTAAATTCCAAGTATATTACTCAGTAAATTCTCAGTAAATTACTCAGTAAATTCTTAGTAAACTACTCAGTAAATTCTCAGAAAATTCTCAGTAAATTAATCACTAAATTCCCAGTAAATTCTCGGTAAATTCCTAGTAAATCCTCAGTAAATTACTCAGTAAATTCCCTGTAATTCTCAGTAAATTACTCAGTATATTTCCAGTAAATTTCTCAGTAAATTGCCAATAAATTACTCAGTAAATTCCCAGTAAATTCTTCAATAAATTCCCAGTAAATTCTCAATAAATTCTAAGCAAATTACTCATTAAATTCTAAGTAAATTACCATTAAATTCTAAGTAAATTACTCAGTAAATTATGAATAAATTCTTAGTAAATTACTCACAAAATTTCCTGTAAATTCTCAGTAAATTCTCAGTGAATTGCTTAGTAAATTCTAGTAAATTACAGAGTAAATTCTCAGTAAATTTCTCAGTAAATTCTCAATAAATTACTCTGTAAATTACCAGTAAATTCTAAGTAATTACTCTGCAAATTCCCAGTAAATTCTTAGTAAACTACTCAGTAAATTATTCCGTAAATTACTCAATAAATTTTCAATAAATTACTCAGAAAATTATCAGTACATTCCCAGTAAATTATGAGAAAATTACTAAGTAAATTTCAAATAAATTTTCAGTAAATTCTTTGTAAATTTTTAGTAGATTCCCACTAAATTTTTCAGTAAATTATTTAGTAAATTCCCTATAAATTCTAAGTAAATTACTTAGTAAATTCATAGTTAATTTTCAGTAATTACTCAGTAAATTTCTTCTTAATCCTCTGTGAATTACTCTATAAATTTCCAGTAAATTCTTATTAAATTACTCTGTAAATTCCCTGTAAATTCTCAATCAATTACTCAGCAAACTTCCAGTAAATTCTCAGTAAATTCCCAACACATTACTCGGTAAATTCCTAGTAAATTCTCAATAAATTGCTCAGTAAATTCTCAGTAAATTACTCAGTAAATTTTCAGTAACTTACTCAGTAAATTCCCAGGAAAATCAAAGTAAATTACTCTGTAAATTCCCTGTAAATTCTCAGTAAACTACTCAGTAAATTCTTGGTAAATTACCAGTACATTCCCAGTAAATTCTCAGAAAATTTCTCAGTAAATTCCTAATAAATTACTTGTAAATTTTTAGTAAATTACTCAGTAAATTCCCTGTAAATTCTCAGTAAATTACTCAGAAAATTCCTGGTTAATTTTAAGTAAATTACTCAATAAATTTCTTGTTAATTCTCCATAAATTACTTAGTAAATTCCCAGTAAATTCTCATTAAATTACTAAGTAAATTCCCTGTAAATTCTCAAAAGTTACTCATCAAATTCCCAGTAAATTCTTAATAAATTATTTAGCAAATTCCCAGGAAAATTCTCAGTATATTACTCTGCAAATTCTCAGTAAATTACTCAGAAATTACTCTATAAATTCTCAATAAATTTCACAGTAAATTCCTAGTAAATTTATCAGTAAATTTCGAGTAAATTACACGATAAATTCTCAGTAAATACGCAGTAAATTCCCAATAAATTACTTAGTAAATTGCTAGTAAATTCTCAGTAACTTCCTCAATAAATTCCAGGAAATTGCCAATAAATTCTCAGTAAATTAATCAAAAAATTCCTAGTAAATTCTCAGTTAATTCCCAGTAAATTACTTAATAAATGCCTAGTAAAATATCAGTAAATTCCCAGTAAATTCTCAGCAAATCACTCATTAAATTCTCAGTAAATTACTCAGTAAATTCCAAGTATATTACTCAGTAAATTCTCTGTAAATTCTCAGTAAACTACTCAGTAAATTCTCAGAAAATTCTCAGTAAATTAATCACTAAATTCCCAGTAAATTCTCGGTAAATTCCTAGTAAATCCTCAGTAAATTACTCAGTAAATTCCCTGTAAATTCTCAGTAAATTCTAAGTAAATTACTCAGTAAATTCTTAGTAAATTATTTGGTAAATTCTCGGTAAATTCTCAGTAAACTACTCTATAAATTCTCTGTAAATTCTCAATAATTACTCATTAAATTCATAGAAAATTCTCAGTATAATCACTAAATTCCAAGTAAATTCTCGGTAAACTCCCAGTAAATTCTCGGCAAATTACTGAGTGAATTCCCAGTAAATTCCCAGTAAATTTCTCAATAAATTCTCCATAAATTACTCATTAAATTCCCTATAAAGTACTCAGTAAATTTTCAGTAAATTACTCGGTAAATTCCTAGTAAATTACTAAATAAATTCCTAGTAAATTCTCAGTAAATTAATCACTAAATTCCGAGTAAATTCTCAATAAATTCACAGTCAATTACCCAGTAAATTCCCTTTAAATTCTCAGTAAATTCTTTGTAAATTACTCAGTAAATTCCCAATAAATTACTCATTAAATTCAAAGTAAATTACTCAGTAAATTTACAGTAAATTCTGAGTAAATTACTCAGTAAATTCTGAGTAAATTCTAAGTAAATTCCCTGTAAATTCTCAGTAAACTACTCAGTAAATTCCTAGTAAATTCTTCGTAAATTACTCAGCAAATTCCACTAAATTTTCAGTAAATTACTCAGTAAATTCTCGGTAAATTACTCACTAAATTATCAGTAAATTCCTAGTAAATTCTCAAAAAATTACTCTATCAATTCCAAGTAAATTCTTAGTAAATTCCCTGTGAATTTTCAGAAAATTACTCAGTAAATTCTCAATAAAATCCCAGTAAATTGTCAGTAAATTACTTAATAAATTCCCTATAAATTCTCAGTAAATTACTCAGTAAATTCCCATTAAATTCTCATTAAATTACTCAGTAAATTTACTGTAAATTTTCAGTAAATTCCCAGCAAATTCTCATTAAATTACTCAGAAAATTTCCATCAAATTCTCGGTAAATTACTCAATAAATTACTAGTAAATTACTCAATTAATTCCTCGTAAATTATTGATAAATTACTTAGTAAATTGCCAGAAATATCTCAGTTGATTCCCCGTGAATTTTCAGTAATTTACTGAGTAAATTTCCAGTAAATTCCCATTAATTTTCTGAAAATAATTAGTAAATTCTCATTAAATTACTTAGCAAATTCCCTGTAAATTCTCAGTAAATTACTCAGTAAATTCCCTGTAAATTCTCAGCGAATTACTCAGTACATTACTCAGTAAATTCCCAGTAAATTACTCAATAAATTCTCAAAAAATTACTCAGTAAATTCCCAGTAAATTCTCTGTATATTACTCAGTAAATTCGAAGAAAATTACTCAGTAAATTCTCAATATATTACCCAGTAAATTCTCAGTATATTACTCAGTAAATTCGCAGAAAATTATTCAGTAAATAACTCAGAAAATTCTCAGTAAATTCCATGTAAATTCCCTGTAAATTACTTAGTAAATTCTCTGTAAATTCTCAGAAAATTACTCCATAAATTCTAGGTAAATTACTCAGTAAATTTCCAGTAAAGTACTCAGTAAATTAATTAGTACATTCTCCGTAAGTTCTTAATAAATTACTTAGTAAATTCTCTGTAAATTACTTTGTAAATTCCCAGTAAATTCTCAACAAATTCTTAGAAAATTGCTCAGTAAATTCCCAGTAAATTCTAAGTAAATTACTCAGTAAATTCTCAGTAAATTCCAAGTAAATTCTCTGTAAATTACTATGTAAATTCTGAGTAAATTACTCAGTTAATTAACAGTAAATTGTCAGTAAATTCCGAGTAACTTGCTAGTAAATTACTTAGTAAATTTCCAGTAAATTCTCTATAAATTACTCAGTAAATTCCCCGTAAATTATCTGTAAATTACTCAGTAAATGGCTAGTAAATTCAAAATAAATTACTTAGTAATTTCCTAGTAAATTCTCAGTAAATTACTAAGTAAATTCTCAGTAAATTCTCATTAAATTCCCAGTAAATTACGTAGTAAATTTCCAGTAAATTACTCAGTAAATTCCCAGCAAATTCTCAGTAAATTACTCATTAAATTCCTAGCAAATTCTAAGTGAATTCAAAGTAAATTACGTAGTAAATTCCCTGTAAATTCTCATTTAATTACTCAGTAAATTCTCAGTAAATTACTTCGTAAATTCTCATTAAATTCTCAGTAAATTACTCAGTAAATTCCTACAATATTCTCAGTAAAATCCCAGTAAATTCAAAGTAAATTACTCAGTAAATTCCAAAAAAATTCTTAGTAAATTACTCAGTAAATCCCAAGTAAATTCTCAGTAAATTACTCAGTAAAATCCGAGTAAATTACATAGTAAATTCTCAGTAAATTACTCAGTAAATTCCTTTTAAATTCTAAGTAAATTACTCAGTAAATTTCGAGTTAATTTTCAGTAAATTGCCATTAAATTCTAAGTAAATTTTCAGTAAATTACTCAGGAAATTCCCAGTAAATTCTCAGTAAATTACTCAATAAATTCCGTGTAAATTATCTGTAAATTACTCAGTAAATTCCCAGTAAATTCTAGTAAATTTCGAGTAAATTCTCAGTAAATTACTCATTAAATTCCCAGTAAATTACTCAGTAAATTTCCTGTAAATTCCCAGAAAATTCCAAGTAAATTACTATGTAAATTCCCAGCAAATTACTTAGTAAATTACTAGTAAATTCTCAGTAAATTATTCGTAAATTACTCTGTAAATTCCCAGAAAATTCCCAGTAAATTACTCAATCAATTTTCAGAAAATTCCTGTAATTTCTCAATAAATTACTCGGTAAATTAACTGTAAATTACTCAGTAAATTCCAATTAAATTCTCAGTAAATTCTCAATAAATACTTGATAAATTACATAGTAAATTCCCATTAAATTACTCAGTAAATTCTCAATAAATTACTTTACAAATTCTCTGTAAATTCTAAGTAAATTACTCAGTAAATTCCCAGTAAATTACTTAATAAATTCGTAGACAATTCCCAGTAAATTACTCAGCAAATTTCCAACAAACTAGAAAGTAAATTCCCAGTTAATTCTCAGTAAATTACTCAGTAAATTTTCAGTAAATTCCCATCGAATTCTTAGTAAATTACTCAGTAAATTCTAAATAAATTACTCAGTAAATTCTCAGTAAATTCTCAATAAATTACTTAGTAAATTTTCGGTAAGTTCCCAGCAAATTACTTCGTAAATTCCCTTTAAATTCTCAGAAAATTACTCAGTAAATTTTCAGTAAATTACTCAGCAAATTGACAGTAAATTACTGAGTAAATTCCCAGTAAATTGTAAGTTAATTACACAGTAAATTCCAAGTAAATTTTCAGTAAATTACTCAATGAATTCCCAATAAATTCTCAGTAAATTACTCAGTAAATTCTTTTCAAATTCACAGTAAATTACTCAGTAAATTCCCAGTAAATTACTTAGAAAATTATCAGTAAACTGTCAATAAATTCTCAGTAAATTACTCAGCAAACTGGCAGTAAATTCTAAGTAAATCACTCAGTAAATTCTCAGTAAATTACTCAGTAAATTCCCAGTAAATTATTAGTAAATTACTTAGTAAATTCTTTGTAAATTCACTGTAAATTACTCAGTAAATTTTTAGTTAATTACTCAGCAAATTCCCAGTTAATTTTCAGTAGATTACTCAGTGAATTCTTAGAAAATTACCCAGTAAATTCTCAGTGAATTACTTTGTAAATTCGCAGTAAATCCTCAGTAAATTACTCAGTAAATTCCGAGTAAATTCTCAGTAAATTCCCTGTAAATTCTCAGTAAATTACTAACTTAATTTTCAGAAAATTCCATGTAAATTACTATGTAAATTTCCAATAAATTCTCAATAAATTACCAGTAAATTCTCAGTAAATTCTCAGTAAATTACTTTGTAAATTCCCAGTAAGTTCTCAGTAAATTCCCTGTAAATTCTCAGCAAATTCTCAGTAAATTGGCAGTAAATTACTGAGTAAATTGCCTGTAAATTCTCATTAAATTACTCAGTAAATTACACCTTAAATTACTCAGTAAACTCTCAGTAAATTCTCAGCACAATCACTCAGTAAATTCCCATTAAAGTCTCAGTAAAGTACTCATTAAATTCCCAGTAAATTATTTGTAAATTAATCAGTAAATTTTAAATAAATTACTCATCTAATTGCCAGGAAATTCTCAGTAAATTACTCAATAAATTCCTAATAAATTCTCAATAAATTTCAAGTAAATGATTAGTAAATTACTCAGTAAATTCCTAGAAAATTATTCAATAAATTCTGTGTAAATTATAAATAAATTACTTAGTAATTTCATTGTAAATTCTTAGTAAATTACTCATTAAATTCCAAGTAAATTCTCTGTAAATTACTACATAAATTCTCAGTAAATTCACAGTAAATTATCAACGAATTACTCAGTAAATTATCAGTAAATTACACATTAAATTTCCAGTAAAATCTTTGTAAACTCCACATAAATTCAACGTATATTACCAGTAAATTCTCAGTAAATTCACAGTAAATTACTCCGTAAATTCCAAGTAAATTCTCAGAAAATTACACAGTAAATTCCAGTAAATTCTCAGTAAATTATTCAGTAATTTCACTGTAAATTCCCAGAAAATTCCCAACATATTATTCAGTAAAATCCCACTAAATTACTCAGTAAATTCCCAGTAAATTACTCAGTAAATTACCAGCAAATTCTCTGTAAATTACTCAATAAATTTCCTGTAAATTCTCAGTAAATTACTAGGTAAATTCCCACTTAATTATCAGAAAATTACTCAGTAAATTCTCAATAAATTACACAGTAAATTCAAGTAAATTCTCAATAAATTACTTTGTAAATTCTCAATAAAATTCTCAGTAAATTCCCAGTAAATGGTTAGTAAATTACTCAGTAAATTCTCAGTAATTTCCCAGTCAATTCTTAGTAAATTCCCAGGAAATTACTCAGTAAATTCCCTATAAATTCTCAATAAATTCAAAATAAATTACGTTGTAAATTCCCAATAAATTACTTAGTAAATTTTCCAGTAAAATCTCAGTAAATTGCTCAGTAAATTCTCTGTAAGTTCTAAGTAAATTATTCAGTAAATTCTCAGTAAACTCCCAGTTAATTTTCAGTAAATTCCCAGTAAATTCCTAATTAATTTTGAGTAAATTACTCAGTAAATTTCCTGTAAATTCTCATTAAATTACTCAGTAAATTCTTTGTAAGTTCCTAGTAAATTACTTAGTAAATTCCAATTTAATTTACTCAGTAAATTCTAAGTAAATTATTCAGAAAATACCAATTTAATTTTCAGTAAATTCTCAGTAAATTACCTGTAAATTTTCAGTAAATTACTCAGTAAATTCCTAGTAAATTCTCAATCAATTACTCAGTAAATTCCCAGTAAATTCTCAGTAAATTACTCAGTAAATTTCAAGTAAATTCTAAGTAAATTCTCAATAAATTCCCATTTAATTTTCAGTAAATTACTCAGCAAATTCCCATTAAATTCTCAGAAAATTCCGCAGTAAATTCTCAGTGAATTACTCAGTAAATTTCCTATAAATTCTAAGTAAATTACTCAGTAAATTCCCAGTAAATTCTAAGTAAATTCTCGGTAAATTCTAAGTAACTTACTCAGTAAAATTCCAAGTAAATTCTCAGTAAATTACTCAGTAGATTACCGGTAAATTCTCAGTAAATTCCGAGTAAATTCTCAGTAAATTCTCATTAAATTACTTAGTAAATTTCTAGTAAATTACTTCGTAAATTGCCATTAAATTCTCAGTAAATTACTAAGTAAATTCCAATTTAATTCTTCGTAATACTCAGTAAATTCCTTGTAAATTCCCAGTAAATTACTCACTAAATTCCGAGTAAAATCTCAGTAAATTACTTAGTAAATTCTCTGTAAGTTCTAAGTAAATTACTCAATAAATTCTCAGTAACTTACTCAGTAAATTCCCAGTTAATTTTCAGTAAATTCCCTGTAAATTACTCAGCAAATTACCAGTAAATTACTCAGTAAATTCTCAGTAAGTTCCCAGTAAATCACTGAATAAATTCCCATTAAAGTCTTAGTAAATTACTCATTAAATTCCAGTAAATTCTCTGTAAATTAATCAGTAAATTTTCAGTAAATTCTAAGTACATTACTCATCTAATTGCCAGGAAATTCTCAAAAAATTCTCTTTAAATTCTCAGTAAATTACTCAGTATATTCCTAATAAATTCTCAATAAATTTCAAGTAAATTATCAGTAAATTACTCAATAAATTACCAGTGAATTGCTGGAAAAGTATTCAGTAAATTCCTTGTAAATTCGCAGAAAATTACTCAGTAAATTCCAAATAAATTTCCAGTAAATTAGTCAGTAAATTCTCAACAAATTACTCAATAAATTCCAAATAAATTACTAATTAAATTTTCCTTAAATTCTTAGTAAATTCCATTTAAATTCAACGTATATTACTCTGTAAATTCCCTGTAAATTCTCAGTAAATTACTCAGCCAATTCCAGTAAATTCTAAGTAAATTACTCAGTAAATTCCCTGTAAATTACTCAGTAAATTCACAGTAAATTACTCAGTAAATTCCAAGTAAATTCTCAGTAAATTACTGAGTAAATTACCACGAATTACACAGTAAATTCCCGATAAATTCTCAGTAAATTATTGAGTAATTCCACTGTAAATTCTCAGTAAATTCCTAGTATATTATTCAGTAAATTCCCAGTAAATTATTCAGTAAATACCCAGCAAATTCTCAGTAAATTTCCTGTAAATTCTCAGTAAATTCCAAGTTAATTTTCAGTAAATTACCCAGAAAATTCCCAGTAAATTCCTAGTAAATTCTCAATTAATTCTCAGTAAATTACTTAGTAAATTCCCTTTAAATTCTCAGTAAATTACTCAGTAAATTCCCAGTAAATTACTCAGTAAATTCTCTGTAAGTTCACAGTAAATTACTCAGTAAATTCCAATTTAATTTTCAGTAAATTGTCAGTAAATTACATGTAAATTTTCACTAAATTACTCAGTAAATTCCAAGTAAATTCTGAGTAAATTTCTATGTAAGTTCAAAGTAAATTCTCAGTAAATTCCAATTTAATTTTCAATAAATTACTCAGTAAATTCCCAAAAAATTCTCAGTAAATTCCTCAGTAAATTCTTAGTTAATTATTAAGTAAATTCCCTATATATTCTCAGTAAATTACTCAGTAAATTCTCAGTAAATTCTCGGTAAATTCCAAATAAATTCTCGGTAAATTCTCAGTAAATTACTCTGTAAATTCGTAGTGAATTCTCAGTAAATTACTCAGTAGATTACCCTAAATTCTCAGTAAATTCCCACTAAATTCTCAGTAAATCACTTAGTGAATTTTCAGTAAATTACTCCGTAAATTGCCATTAAATTCTCAGTAAATTACTCTGTAAATTCACAGTAAATTACTAAGAAAATTCCGAGTTAATTCTCAGTAATACTCGGTAAATTTTGTGTAAATTCTGAGTAAATTACTCAGTAAATACCCTGTAAATTACTTGGTAAATTCCCAGTAAATTCTCAGTAAATTATAAGTAAATTCTCGCTAAATTCTCAGTAAATTGCTCAGTAAATTACTACGGAAATTCGCAATAAATTTTAAGAAAATTACTCAGTAGAATACCAGTAAATTTTCAGTAAATTTTGAGTAAATTCTCAATAAATTACTCAGTAAATTTTCACTAAATTCTCAGTATATCACTCTGTAAATTCTCAATAAATTACTCCGTAAATTGCAAGTAAATTACTCAGTAAATTTCCGGTAAATTCTCAGTAAATTACTAAGTAAATTCCAAGTTAATTCTCAATAATACTTAGTAAATTGTCTGTAAATTATTCGGTAAATTCCCAGTAAATTCTCAATAAATTACTTAGTAAATTCCCAGTACATTCTCAGTAAATTGCCAGTACATTCTCAGAAAATTACTCAATATACTCCCAGTACATTCTCAATAAATTACTCAGTAAATTTCCAATAAATTCTCACTAAATTACCTAGTAAATTCTAAGTAAATTACTCCGTAAATTCTCAGTAAATTCCCAATAAATTACACTTTAAATTCATAGAAAATTACTCAGTAAATTCTCAGTAAATTATTCTGTAAATTCCTAATAAATTCTCAGTAAATTCCCAGTAAATTACACTTTAAATTCGTAGAAAATTACTTAGTAAATTCTTAGTAAATTACTCAGTAAATTCCTAATAAATTCTGAGTAAATTCCTTGTAAATTCTTAGTAAATTACTCAGTAAATTCCAAGTAAATTCTCAGTAAATTCCCTGCAAATTCTCAATAAATTTCCTGTAAATTCTCAGTAAATTACTACGTAAATTCCTACTTAATTCTTAGAAAATTACTCAGTAAATTCCCAGTAAATTCTTAATAAATTGCACAGTAAATTCCCAGTAAATTCTCAGTAAAATAATCTGTAAATTCTTAATAAATTCCTCAGTAAATTCCTAGTAAATTGTCAGTAAATTCCCAATAAATTCTCAGTAAATTACTCAGTCAATTCTCAGTAAATTACTTCGTAAATTGCTAGTAAATTCTCAGTAAATTACTCAGTAAATTTCCTGTAAATTCTCAGTAAATTACTAAGTAAATTCTCAGTAATACTTAGTAAATTCTTTGTAAATTATTCGGTAAATTCCAAGTAAATTCTCAGTAAATTACTTAATAAATTCCTAGTACATTCTTAGTAAATTACTCAGTATATTCCCAGTACATTCTCAATAAATTACTCAGTAAATTCCCAATAAATTCTCAGTAAATTACTCCGTAAATTCCCAGTAAATTATCAGTAAATTCCCAGTAAATTACACTTTAAATTCATAGAAAATTACTCAGTAAATTCTCAGTAAATTATTCTGTAAATTCTCAGTAATTCCCAATAAATTACACTTTAAATTCGTAGAAAATTACTTAGTAAATTCTTAGTAAATTACTCTGTAAATTCCCAATAAATTCTCAGTAAATTCCTTGTAAATTCTAAGTAAATTACTCTGTAAATTCCCAGTAAATTACTCAGTAAATTCCCAATAATTTTCCAGTAAATTACACTTTAAATTCATAGAAAATTGCTCAGTAAATTACACTTTAAATTCGTAGAAAATTACTCAGTAAATTCTCTGTAAATTACTCTGTAAATTCCTAATAAATTCTCAGTAAATTCCTTGTAAATTCTCAGTAAATTACTCAATAAATTCCCAGTAAATTCACAGTAAATTACTCAGTAAATTCCTAATAAATTATTCATTAAATTCTAAGTAGATTACTTAGTAAATTACCAGTAAATCACTCAGTAAATTACTCAGTAAATTCCCAATAAATTCTCAGTAAATTACCTAGTAAATTCTAAGTAAATTACTCTGTAAATTCTCAGTAAATTACTCGGTAAATTCCCAATAAATTCCTAGTAAATTACACTTTAAATTCATAGAAAATTACTCAGTAAATTCTCAGTAAATTCCCAGTAAATTACACTCTAAATTCGTAGAAAATTACTCAGTAAATTTTCAGTAAATTACTCTGTAAATTCCTAATAAATTCTCAGTAAATTCCTTGTAAATTCTCAGTAAATTACTCAGTAAATTCCAAGTAAATTCCCAGTAAATTCACAGTAAATTACTTAGTAAATTCCTAAAAAATTACTCATTAAATTCTAAGTAAATTACTTAGTAAATTACCAGTAAATTCCCAATAAATTCTCAGTTAATTACTCTATAAATTCGAAGTAGTTATTTCGTAAATTTCATGTAAATTCCTAGTAAATTCCCTGTAAATTCTCAGCAAACTACTCAGTAAATTCGAAGTAAATTCCCCGTAAATTACTCAGCAAATTCGACTAAATTCTCAGTAAATTACTCGGTAAATTCCCAGTAAATTATTCACTAAATGATCAGTAAATTCTCAGTAAATTCCCTGTGAATTTTCAGTAAATTACTCAGAAAATTCCCAATAAAATCCCAGTAAATTGTCAGTAAATTACATAGTAAATTCCCTATAAATTACTCAGTAAATTCCCAGTAAATTCTCATTAAATTACTCAGTAAATTCACTGTAAATCCTCAGAAAATTACTCTATAAATTCCCAGAAAATTCTCAGTATATTACTCAGTAAATTCCCAATAAATTACTCAATAAATTCACTATAAATTCTCAGCCAATTTTGAGGAAATTACTCTGTAAATTCCCAGTAAATTCTCCGTAAATTCTTAGTAAATTACTCAGTAAATTTCCTGTAAATTCCAAGTAAATTCTCATTAAATTACTCAGAAAATTTCCATTAAATTCTAGGTAAATTACTCAGTAAATTCCCAGTAAATTCTCAATAAATTACTCAGTAAATTGCCCTAAAATTCTCAATAGATTCCCCATGAATTTTCAGTAAGTTACTGAGTAAATTCTTGTAAATTACTTAGTAAATTCTACGTAAATTCTCAGTAAATTACCCCGTAAATTCCTTGTTAATTCTCTATAAATTACTCAGTAAATTCCCAGTAATTCTCATTAAATTACTCAGTAAATTCTCAGTAAAATACTTAGTAAATTCCCAATAAACTCTCAGTAAATTACTCATTAAATTCCCTGTAAATTCTCAGAAAATTACTCAGTAAATTCTCAGCAAATTTCCAGTAAATTCCTAGTAAATTCCAAGCAAATTCTCAGTAAATTACTCAGTAAATTCCCTGCAAATTCCCAGAAAATTACTCAGTAAATTCCTGGAAAATTACTCAGTAAATTCTCAATATATTACCCAGTAAAATGTCAGTATATTACTGATTAAATTCCCAGAAAATTATTCAGTAAATTACTCAGTAAATTCCCAGTAAATTCTAAGAAAATTACTCAATAAATTCTTAGTAAATTATTCGGTGAATTCCCAGTAAATTACTAAGTAAATTCTCAGTAAATTCTTAATAAATTACTCAGTAAATTACTTAATAAATTCCAGTAAATTCTAAGTAAATTAGTTAGTAAATTCTTAGAAAATTACTTAGTAAATTACCCATAAACTCTCAGTGAACTCAGTAAATTCCCAGTAAATTCTTTATAAATTCCCAGCCAATTCCATGTAAATTCTCAGTAAATTACTATATAAATTTGAAACAAAATTCTCAGAAAATTACTCAGTTAATTAATAGTAAATTGTTAGTAAATTCCGAGTAACTTGCCAATAAATTACTCAGTAAATTTCCAGTAAATTGCTAGTGAATTCTAAGTAAATTCTTAGTAAATTCCCTGTAAGTTCTCAGTAAATTACATAGTAAATTCTCATTAAATTCTCAGTAAATTTGCAGTAAATTACTCAATAAATTCCCAGTAAATTATTTAGTAAATTCCAGGCAAATTCTCAGTAAATTACCCAATAAATTCCCAGTAAATTCTCAGTAAATTACTCAATAAATTCCCTGTAAATTCTCAGTTAATTACTCAGTAAATTACTCAGTAAATTCCTAGCAAATTCTTAGTAAATTACTCAGTATATTCCCTGTAAATTCTAAGTTAATTTCTCAGAAAATTCTCAGTAAATTCCCAGTAAATTACTCAGTAAATTCTCATTAAATTCACAATAAATTACTCAGTAAATTCCCAGTAAATTCTCAGTAAATTACTCAGTAAATTGCTAGAAAATTCTCAGTAAAAATTCAATAAATTCAAAGTAAATTGGTCAGAAAATTCGAAGAAAAATCTCAGTAAATCCCCAACAAATTCTCAGTAAATTATCAGTAAATTACTCAGTAAATGCTCAGTAAATTATCAGTAAATTACTGAGTAAATGCTTAGTAAATTACTTTGTAAATTCCTAGTAAATTCTTAGTAAAATGCTCAGTAAATTCTCAGTAAATTTCGAGTAAATTCTCTGTATATTCCCAGTAAATTTTCAGTATACTACTCATTAAATTCCAAGTAGATTCTCAGTAAATTCCTAGTAAATAAGTAAATTACTCAATAAATTCTCTGTAAATTACTCAGTAAATTCCCCGTAAATTCCCAATAAATTACTCAGTAAATTTCGAGTAAATTCTCAGTAAATTCCTAGAAAATTCCAAGTAAATTACTATGTAAATTTCCAGTAAATTCTCAGTAAATTTCTCAGTAAATTCCAAGTAAGTTCGCAGTAAATTACTCAGTAAATTTTCATTAAATTCTCAGTAAATTACTTAATAAATTCTTAGTAAATTATCAGTAAATTCTCAATAAATTATTCAGTAAATTCCCTGTAAATTACTTAGTAAATTCCCTATAAATTCTAAATTAATTTCTTAGTAAATTGTCAGTTAATTACTCAGTAAATTCTCATTTAATTCTCAGTAAATTACTTAGTAAATTCCCAGTAAATTCTCAGTAGATTACTCAGTAAATTCACAGAAAATTCTCAGTACCAGTAAATTCAAAATAAAATTTTCAGTAAATTCCAACAAAATTCTCAGTAAATTACCCAGTAAATCTCTACTAAATTCGCAGTAAATTACTCAGTAAATTCTGAGTAAACTACTCAGTAAATTATCAGTTTCTCAGTAAATTATCCAGTAAATTACTCTATAAATTCCCTTTAAATTCCCTGTAAATTCTCAGTAAATTACCCAGTAAATTACTCTATAAATTCCCTTTAAATTCCCTGTAAATTCTCAGTAAATTCCGAGTTAATTTTCAGCAAATTGCCAGTAAATTCTCATTAAATTTCCGGTAAATTTTTAGAAAATTACTCAGTAAATTATCAGTAGATTCTCAGTAAATGGCCAGTAAATTCTCAGTAAATTACTCAATAAATTCCCTATAAATTACTCAGTAAATTCTTAGTAAATTCTCAGTAAATTACTTTGTAAATTCCCAGTAAATTATCAATAAATTCCCCAGTAAATTTTGTGCAAATTATAAGTAAATTACTCAGTAAATTCCCAGAAAATTCCAAGTAAATTACTGTGTAAGTTCCTAGTAAATTCTCAGTAAATTAGTCAGTAAATTCTCAGTAAATTCACGATAAATTACTCAGTAAATGCACAATAAATACCCGGTAAATTACACAGTAATTCTCAATAAATTACTTATTAAATTCCCGGTAAGTTCTCATTAAATTACGTAGTAATTCCCAGTAAATTCTATGTAAATTACTCAGTAAATTTCCAGTAAATTCTTTGTAAATTACTAAGTAAATTCCCAGTAAATTTTCTGTGCATTCCCAGTAAATTCTCAGTAAATTACTCAGTAAATTCTCAGTAAATTTCTAGTAAATTACTCAGTAAATTATAAGTAAACTGCCAGTAAATTTTAAGTAAATTACTTAGTAAATTCCCGATAAATTCTCAGTAAATTACTTAGTAAGGTCCCTGTAAATTACTTAGTAAATTTTCAATAAATTACTCATTAAATTCCCAGTTAATTTTCAATAAATTACTCAGTAAATTCCCAGCAAATTGTCAGTAAATTCCCAGTAGATTCTCCGTAATTTCCCAGTAAACTCTCAATAAATTACACAGCAAATTCCCTGCAAATTCACAGTAAATTACTCAGTAAATTCACAGTAAATTCTCAGTAAATTACTCAGGAAATTCCAACTAAATTTTCAGTAAATTACTCAGTAAATTCTCAATAAATTCCTTGTAAATTCTCAGTAAATTACTAACTAAATTCCAAGTAAATTACTATGTAAATTCTCAGTAAATTCCGAGTAATTTCTCAGTAAATTCTCAGTAAATTACTCTGTAAATTCCCAATAAATTCTTAGTAAATTACTCAGTAAACTCCAGAAAATTCTCAATAAATTACTCATTGAATTCCCTGCAAATTCTCAGTAAATTACTCAGTAAATTCCCAATAAACTGTCAGTAAATTACTGAGTAAATTGCCAGTAAATTCTTTGTAAATTACTCCGTGAATTCTCATTAAATTACTTAGTAAATTCCCATTAAAGTCTCAGTAAATTACTCATTAAATTCCAAGTAAATTCTCTATAAATTACTCAGTAAATTTCCAGTAAATTGCTCCTCTAATTGCAAGGAAATTCTCAGAAAATTCCATTTAAATTCTCAGTAAATTACTCAGTAAATTTCGAATAAATTCTCAATAAATTTCAAGAAAATTATCAGTAAATTATGCAGTAAATTCCCAGTAAATTACTCAGTAAATTCCTTGTAAATTCCAAACAAATTATTTAGTAAATTACTTGTAAATTCTTAGTAAATTACTCCAAAAATTCCCAGTAAATTACTCAGTAAATTAAAAATAAATTCTTAAAAAATTACTCAGTAAATTCTCAGTAAATTCTCAGTAAATTACTCAGCAAATTCATAGTAAATTCCTCGTTAATTACTCATTAAATTTGTTGTATATTCCTCGTAAATTCTTAGTACATTCCAAGTAAATTTCAAGTAAATTACTCAGTAAATTCCCTATAAGTTCTCAATAAATTACTCAACCAGTTCCTAGTAAATTCTAAGTAAATTACTCTGTAAATTCCATAAAATTCTTAGTAAATTACTCCATAAATCCCCTGTAAATTACTCAGTAAATTCAGCGTAAATTACTCTGTAAATTCAAAGTAAATTCTCAGTAAATTACTCCATAAATTCCCTGTAAATTACTCAGTAAATTCACCGTAAATTACTCTGTAAATTCAAAGTAAATTCTCAGTAAATCACTGAGTAAATTACACAGTAAATTACACAGTAAATTCTCAGTAAATTATTCAGTATCTTCATTGTAAATTCTTAGTAAATTCCCAATATATTATTCCGTAAATTCCAGTAAATTACTCAGTAAATTCCCGGCAAATTCTCAGTAAATTACTCAGTAAATTCCCGGCAAATTCTCAGTAAATTATTTAGTTAATTTTCAGTAAATTCTCAGTAAATTACTAAGTAAATTCCCAGAAAATTACTTAGTAAATTCTCAGTAAATTACAAAGTAAATTCTGAGTAAATTCTCACTAAATTACTCAGTAAATTCTCACTAAATTCTCAATAAATCACTCAGTAAATTGCCAGTAAATTACTCAGTAAATTTCCAATAAATTCTTAGTAAATTACACAGTAAATTCCCAGTCAATTCTCAGTAAATTCCTAGTAAATTACTCAGAAAATTCCCCGTAAATTCTAAATAAATTCAAAATAAATTACGCAGTAAATTCTATGTAAATTCTCAGTAAATTCTCAGTAAATTACTCACTAAATTCCTAGTAAAATCTCAGTAAATTACTTAGTAAATTCTCTATAAGTTCTAAGTAAATTACTCAGTACATTCCAAGTTATTTTTTAGTAAATTACTCAATAAATTCCGAGTAAATTCCCAATTAATTCTTAGTAAATTACATGGTAAATTCCCTGTAAATTCTCAGTAAATTACTCAGTAAGTTCCCAGTAAATTACTCAGTAAATTCCCTGTAAATTCTAAGTAAATTACTCAGTAAATTCCCATTTAATTTTCAATAAATTACTCAGTAAATTCCTCAGTAAATTCTAAGAAATTCTCAGTAAATTCCCTGTAAATTCTCAGTAAATTCCTAGAAAATTCTCAGTAAATTCTCGGTAAATTCTCAGTAAATTCAAAATAAATTCTCAGTAAATTACTATGTAACTTCTTAGTAAATTACTCAGTAAATTCTCACTAAATTCTCAGTAAATCACTCAATAAATTTAAAGTAAATTACTCCATAAATGGCCAGTAAATTCTTAGTAAATTACTCAGTAAATTTCCTGTAAATTCTCTGTTAATTACTCGGTAAATTCCCAGTAAATTCTCAGTAAATTAGTCAGCAAATTCTCAGTACGTTATCAGTAAATTACTCAGAAAATTCCCAGTACATTATCAGTAAATTACTCAGTATATTCCCAGCACATTATCAGTAAATTACTCAGTAAATTTCCAATAAATTCTCAGTAAATTACCAAGTAAATTCTTAGTAAATTACTCTGTAAATTTCCAGTTAATTACTCAGTAAATTCCCAGTCAATTACTTTGTAAATTCATAGTAAATTACAAAGTAAATTTCAGTAAATTCTCTGTAAATTCCTAATAAATTCTCACTAAATTCTTTAGTAAATTCTTAGTAAATTAGTCAGTAAATTCCCAGTAAATTACTCAGTAAATTCCAAGTACATTTTTCGTAAATTACTAAGTAAATTCCCAACAAATTTTCAGTAAATTACCCAGTAAATTCTAAGTAAATTACTCTGTAAATTCCAGTAAATTATTCAGTAAATTTCCAATAAATTCTCAGTAAATTCCCTATAAATTCTTAGTAAATTACTCACTAAATTCCTAGTAAATTCTCAGTAAATTGCTCGGTAAATTCTCAATATATTACGTAGTAAATTATGTGTATATCCTTAGTAAATTACTTAGAAAATTTCCTGTAAATTACCGGTAAATTACTCAGTAAATTCCCTGTAAATTACATAGTAAATTCCTAGTAAATTACTCGGTAATTTCCTAGTAAATTCTTAATAAATTACTCCGTAAATTCGTAGTAAATTCTCCGTAAATTACTCAGTAAATTCCCTGTAAATTCTCAATAAATTACTTAGTAAATTTCCAGTAAATTCTCAGTAAATTACTAAATAAATTCCCAATAAATTCTTAATACATTCCCAGGAATTCTCAGTAAATTACTCAGTAAATTCTCTATAAATTACATAGTAAATTGCTCAGTAAATTCTCAGAAAATTTGCCAGTAAATTTCCACTAAATTCTCTTTAAATTACTCACTAAATTCCCAGTAAATTCTCAATAAATTACTCAGTGAATACCCAGCAAATTCTAAGTAAATTACTCAGTAAATTCCCAACAAATTCTAAGTAAATTACACAGTAAATTCTTAGTAAATTCACAGTAAATTACTCAGTAAATTCCAGTAAATTCTAAGTAAATTACTCAAAAAATTCATCGTAAATTACTCAGTAAATTACACATTAAATACCAGTAAATCCTCAGTAAATTACTCCATAAATTCCCAGTAAATTACTCAAAAATTCTAAGTAAATTTCCAGTAAATACTAAGTAAATCACTTAGTAAAATCTCTATAAATTCTCAATAAATTACACAGTGAATTCCCAGTTAATTTTTAGTAAATTATTCAGTAAATTCTCAGTAAATTCTTAGTAAATTACTGAGTAAATTCTCACTAAATTCTCAGTAAATTCCATATAATTCTCAGTAAATTACTAAGTAAATTCTCAGTAAATTCTTTGTAAACTACTCAGCAAACTCCCTGTAAATTACTCAGTAAATTCCCGGTAAATTCTCAGTAAATTTTCAGTAAATTCCCAATAAATTCTCAAAAAATTACTCAGTAAATACCCAATAAATTCTAAATAAATTACTCAGTAAATTCCAAACAAATTCTCAGTAAATTACTTAGTAAATTCCCAGTGAATTCACAGTAAATTACTCGGTAAATTCCTGTAAATTCTAAGTAAATTACCTAGTAAATTTCCAGTAAATTACTCAGTAAATTCTCAGTAAATTCCATGTAAATTCTCAGTAAATAACCAGTAAATTCTTAGTAAATTACTCATTAAATTCCAGTAAATTCTCAATAAATTACTAAGTAAATTCCTGAAAAATTCTCTGTAAATTACTCAGTAAATTCCCTGTAAATTTTCAGTAAATTACACATTAAATACCAGTAAATTCTCAGTAAATTTCTAGTAAATTCTCAAGAAATTACTCTGTAATTCTAAGTAAATTCCCAGTAAATACTGAGTAAATTACTTAGTAAATTCGCTGTAAATTCTTAGTAAATTATTAGGAAATTACTAAGTGAATTCCCAGCCAATTTTCAGTAAATTATTCGGTAAATTCCCAGTAAATTCTTAGTAAAGTACATAGTAAATTCCTAGTAAATTACTCAGCAAATTCGCCGTAAATTCTAAGTAAATTCCCAGTAAATGCTTAGCAAATTACTCAGTAAATTTCTCGTAAATTCTAAGTAAATTACTTAGTAAATTCTCAGTAAATTACTCTCTAAATTCTTAGTAAATTCTCAGTAAATTACCTAGTAAATTCTCTGTAAATTCTTAATAAATTATTCAGTAAATTACTCAGCAAAATTCCCATTTAATTTTAAGTAAATTACTTAGTAAATTCCCAGTAAAGTCTCAGCAAATTTCCAGTAAATTGCTCATTAAATTCCAAGTAAATTGTCAGTAAATTACTCAGTAAATTCCCTTTAAATTCTCAGTGAATTCGCAGTAAATTCTCAGTAAATTACTCAGTAAATTCCCAGTAAATTACTATGTAAATTCGCAGTAAATTGTCAGCAAATTACTCAGTAACTTATCAGTAAATTCAAAGTAAATTCCGAGTAAATTCTCAGTAAAACACTCAGTAAATTCAAGTAAATTACTCAGTAAATTGCCAATAAATTCTCAATAAATTACTCAGTAAATTTCATATAAATTCTAGGTAAATTACCAAATAAATTTCCAGTTAATTCTTAGTAAATTCTCTGTAAATTACTCGGTAAATTTAGAGTAAATTACTCGGTAAATTCTCAGTGAATTCCAAGTACATTCTAAGTAAATTACTTAGTAGATTCCCAGTAAATTACTCTGTAAATTCATAATAAATTCCAAGTAAATTCTTAGTAATTACTCTGTAAATTCCTAATAAATTCTCAGTAAATTACTCAGTAATTGTAAATAATTACTCAGTAAATTTCATATAAATTCTAGGTAAATTACCAAATAAATTTCCAGTTAATTCTTAGTAAATTCTCTGTAAATTACTCGGTAAATTTAGAGTAAATTACTCGGTAAATTCTCAGTGAATTCCAAGTACATTCTAAGTAAATTACTTAGTAGATTCCCAGTAAATTACTCTGTAAATTCATAATAAATTCCAAGTAAATTCTTAGTAAATTACTCTGTAAATTCCTAATAAATTCTCAGTAAATTACTCAGTAAATTGTAAATAAATTACTCAGTAAATTCATAGTAAATTCTCAGTAAATTACTAGTACATTCTCAGTAAATTACTCAATAAATTCCAAGTACATTTTCAGTAAAATGCTCAGTAAATTCCCAATAAATTCTCAGTAAATTACCCAGTAAATTCTCAATAAATTACTCTGTAAATTCCTAGTAAATTCTCAGTAAATTCCCTGTAAATTCTCGGTAGATTACTCAGTAAATTTTCACAAAATTACTCTGTAAATTCTTTGTAAATTCTCATTAAATTACTCAGTAAATTCCCAGTAAATTCTCAATAAATTACTCAACAAATTCTCAGTAAATTCAAGTAAATTCTCAGTAAATTACTCACTAAATTCCTAGTAAGATCTCAGTAAATTACTTAGTAAATTCTCTGTTAGCTCAAAGTAAATTACTCAATAAATTCTCAGTAACTTAGTCAGTAAATTCGCAGTTAATTTTCGGTAAATTACTCAGTAAATTCCAAGTAAATTCTTAGTAAATTCCCAATTAATTCTCAGTAAATTACTCGGTAAATTCTCTGTAAATTACTCAGCAAATTACAAGTAAATTACTCAGTAAATTCCCAATATATGACTCTGTAAGCTCACGGTAAATTACTCAGTAAATTCCATGTAAATTCTAAGTAAATTACTCAGTAACTTTCTATTTAATTTTCAGTAAATTACTCATTAAATTCCCAATAAATTCTCAGTAAATTACCTGTAAATTCTCAGTAAATTACTCAGTAAATTCCCAGTAAATTCTCAATAAACTCCCAGTAAATTCTCAGTAAATTCCTAGCAAATTCTTAGCAAATTACTGAGTAAATTCCAAGTTAATTATCGGTAAATTCTCAGTAAATTACTCAGTAAATTCCAAGTAAATTCTAAGTAATATACTATGTAAATTCGCTGTAAATTCTCAGTAAATTCCTCAATAGATTACCAGTAAATTTTCAAAAAATTCTGTGTAAATTCTCAGTAAATTACTCAGTAAATTCCCTCTAAATCTCAGTAAATCACTCAGTAAATTTCCAGTAAATTACTCCGTAAATTGCGAGTAAATTATCAGTAAATTACTCAGTAAATTTCCTGTAAGTTCTCTGTAAATTACTCAGTAAATTCCCATTAATTCTCAGTAAATTACTTAGTAAATTCCCAATACATTCTCAGTAAATTACTCCGTATATTCTCAGTAAATTCCTAATAAATTCTCAGTAAATTACCAAGTAAATTTTTAGTAAATTACTCCGTAAATTCCTAGTAAATTACTCAGTAAATTCCCATTAAATTGCTTTATAAATTCATAGTAAATTACTAAGTAATTTCAAGTAAATTACTATGTAAATTCCTAATAAATTCTCAGTAAATTACTAAATAAATTCCCAATAGATTACTCAGCAAATTCCCAGTAGATTACTCAGTAAATTCTAAGTACATTTTCAGTAAATTACTCTGTAAATTCCAAATAAATTCTCAGTAAATTACCCAGTAAATTCTCAGTAAATTCCCAGTAAATTACTCCGTAAATTTCCAGTAAATTACTCTTTAAATTCCTAGTAAATTCTTAGTAAATTACTCAATAAATTCCCTGTAAATTCTCAGTAAATTACTCAGCAAACTCCCAGTAAATTCTTAATATATTACGCAGTAAATTACCTGTAAACTCTCTGTAAATTACTCAGTAAATTCCCATTAAATTTCCAGTAAATTCCTGGTAAATTACAAAGTAAATTCCCAGTAAATTACTCAGTAAATTCCCAGTAAATTCTTAATAAATTACTCAGTAAATTCGTAGTAAATTCCCGGTAAATTCTCAGTAAATTCTCAGTAAATTACTAAACAAATTCCTAATAAATTCTCAGTAAATTACTGAGTAAATTCTCAGTACATTCTCAGTAAATTACTTAGTAAATTCTAGGTACATTTTCAGTAAATTACTCAGTAAATTCCCAATAAATTCTCAGTAAATTACCCAATAAATTCTCAGTTAATTACTCTGTAAATTCACAGAAAATTACTTAGTAAATTCTCAATAAATTCCTAGTAAATTGTTAGTAAATTACTCAATAAATTCCCAGTAAATTCTCTGTAAATTACTCGGTAAATTCTAAATATATTACGCAGTAAATTACCTGTAAACTCTTTGTAAATTACTCAGTAAATTCCCATTAAATTCTCAGCAAATTCGCGGTAAATTACACAGTAAATTCTCAGTAAATTCTTAATAAATTACTCAGTAAATTCGTAGTAAATTCTCCGTAAATTACTCAGTAAATTTCCTGTAAATTCTTAGTAAATTACTTAGTAAATTCTCAATAAATTACTAAATAAATTCATAGTAAATTCTCAGTACATTCCCAGGAAATTCTCAGTAAATTCTCAATAAATTGCTCAGTAAATTTGAAGTAATTACTCAGTAAATTATCAGAAATTACTCAGTAAATTCCCACTAAATTCTCATTGAATTACTCACTAAATTCCCAGTAAATTCTCAATAAATTACTCAGTAAATACCTAGCAAATTCTAAGTAAATTACTCAGTAAATTCGCAGCAAATTCTCAGTAAATTACACAGTAAATTCAAAGTAAATTACTCCGTAAATTCCAGTAAATTCTAAGTAAATTACTCAGAAAACTACCAGTAAACTACTCAAAAAATTATCAGTAAATTCTTTATAAATTACTTAGAAAATTCCCTGTAAATTCTCTATAAATTCCCAGTAAATTACATAGTAATTCTAAGTAAATTTCCAGTAAAAACTCAGTATATTACTTAATAAATTCTCAGTAAATTACTCAGTTAATTTTCAGTAAATTCTCAGTAAATTACTGAGTAAATTCCCAGTAAATTACTGAGTAAATTCGTAATAAATTCACAGTAAATTTCCATAAAATTCTCAGGAAATTACTCAGTAAATTCCATGTAAATTCTCAGTAAATTACTCAGTAAATTCCCAAGAAATTCTCTACAAACTACTCAGTAAATTCCCTTTAAATTACTCAGTAAATTCCTAGTAAATTCTCAGTAAATTTTAAGTAAATTCCCAGTAAATTCTCAATAAATTACTCAATAAATACCCAGTAAATGCTAAATAAATTACTCAGTAAATTCCGAACAAATTCTCAGTAAATTACTTAGTAAATTCCCAGTAAATTCACAGCAAATTACTCGGTAAATTCTAAGTAAATTACCTAGTAAATTCCCAGTAATTACTCAGTAAATTCCTAGAAAATTCTCAATAAATTACTCATTAATTTCCAGTAAATTCTCAGTAAATTACTCAGTAAATTCCTGGTAAATTCAGAGTAAATTATCTGTAAATTACTCAGTAAATTCCCTGTAAATTCTCAGTAAATTCCCAATAAATTACACATTAAATACCAGTAAATTTTCAGTAAATTACTTGGTAAATTCCAAATAAATTACTTAGTAAATTTTCAGTAAATTTCCAATAAATTCTCAGTAAATTACTCTGTAATTCTAAGTAAATTAGAAGTAAACACTCAGTAAATTACTTAGTACATTCTCTGTAACTTCTCAGTAAATTATTAGGAAATTACTCAGTGAATTCCCAGCTAATTTTCAATAAATTCTCAGTATCCCAGTAAATTCTCAGCAAATTACTCAGTAAATTCCCTATAAATTCTAAGTAAATTACTCAGTAAATTACCTAGTAAATTCTCTGTAAATTCTTAGTAAAGTATTCAGTAAATTCTCAGTAAATTCCCATTTAATTTTCAGTGAATTACTCAGTAAATTCCCAGTAAAGTCTTAGTAAATTTCCAGTAAATTACTCATTAAATTCCCAGTAAATTCTAAGTAAATTGCTCAGAAAATTCCCTTTAAATTCCCAGTAAATTCCCAGTAAATATTCGGTAAATTACTCAGTAAATTCTCGATAAATTAATTAGTAAATTCTTAGTAAATTACTCGGTAAATTCCCAGTAAATTTTTAGTAAATTACTCAGTAAATTCCAAGTAATTCACTGTAAATTCTCCATAAATTCCAAGGAAATTCTCTGTAAATTACTATGTAAATTCGCAGTAATTACTGAGTAAATTCTTAGTAAATTCCGAGTAAATTCTTTGGAAATTACTCAATAAATTCCCACTAAATTCTCAGTAAAACACTCAGTAAATTTAAAGTAAATTACTCAGTAAATTTCATGTAAATTCTCGGTAAATTACTAAATAAATTCCAAGTTAATTCTCAATAAATTACCCTGCAAATTCCCTGTAAATTCTCTATAAATTACTCGGTAAATTCTGAGTAAATTACTCAGTAAATTCCCAATAAATTACTTAGTAAATTACTCTGTAAATTCCTAATAAATTCTCAGTAAATTTCAAGTAAATTACTCTGTAAATTCCTAACAAATTCTCAGTAAATTACTCAGTAAATTGTAAGTAAATTACTCAGTAAATTCCAAATAAATTACTCAGTAAATTTTCAGTAAATTACTCAGTAAATTCCAAGTACATTCTCAGTAAATTCCAAGTACATTCTCAGTAAAATACTCGGTAAATTCTCAATAAATTCTCAGTAAATTCTCAGTAAATTACTCTATAAATTCCTAGTAAATTCTCATCAAATTACTCAGTAAATTCCCTGTAATTTTGTAGTAAATTCGTAGTAAATTCTCAGTAAATTCTCTATAAATTCTAAGTAGATTACTCAGTAAATTCCCTGTAAATTCCCATTAAATTACTAAGTAATTTCCTAGTAAATTCTCAGTAAATTACTTAGTAAATTCCCAGTAAATTACTCAGTAAATTAATATTAAATTCTCAGTAAATTCCCAGTAAATTTTTAGTAATTACTTAGTAAATTCTCTGTAAATTACTTTGTGAATTCCCAGTTAATTTTCAATAAATTGTTCAGTAAATTCCCAGTAAATTATTAGTAAATTACGCAGTAAATTCCCAGTAAATTCTCTATAAATTACTTAGTAAATTTCTAGTAAATTATCAGTAAATTCCCAACAAATTATCAGTAAATTACTTAGTAAATTCCAAGTAAATTCTTAGTAAATTACAATGTAAATTCGCAGTAAATTCTCAGTAAATTACTCAGCAGATCACCAGTAAATTTTTAGTAAATTTCCATTAAATTCTCTATAAATCACTCAGTAAATTTCTAGTAAATTACTCCGTAAATTGCCAGTAAATGCTCAGTAAATTACTCAGCAAAATTCCTATAAATTCTCTGTAAATTACTCGGTAAATTCCAAGTAAATTACTTAGTAAATTCCCATTACATTCTCAGTAAATTACACAATATATTCCCAGTACATTCTCAGTAAATTACTCAGTAAATTCCCAATAAATTCTCAGTAAATTACCCAGTAAATTCTCAGTAAATTACTCTGTAAATTCCAAGTAAATTACTCAATAAATTCCAGTAAATCACTAAGTAAATTCATAGTAAATTACTGAGTAAATTCCAGTAAATTCTCAGTAAATTCCTAATAATATCTCAGTAAATTACTCAATAAATTCCTTGTAAATTCTCAGCAAATTACTCAATTAATTTCCAATAAATTTCTCAGTAAATTCCCAGTACATTTTTAGTAAATTACTCAGTAAATTCCCAATTAATTCTCAGTAAATTACCTAGCAAATTCTCAGTAAATTACGCTATAAATTTCCAATAAATTACTCAGTAAATTCTCAGTAAATTCCTTGTAAATTATGAGTAAATTACTCAGTAAATTCTCAGTAAATTACTCAGTAAATTCTCAATATATTACGTAGTAAATTATTTGTAAATTATCTATAAATTACTCAGTAAATTCCCTGTAAATTCCCAATAAATTACTTTGTAAATTCCTATTAAATTCTCAGTAAATTACAGAGTAAATTTCTAGTAAAGTACTCAGTTAATTTTTAATAAATTACTCAGTAAATTCGTAGTAAATTCTCCCTAAATTACTCAGTAAATTCACTGTAAATTCTCAGTAAATTACTCACTAAATTCCTAGTAAATTCTCAGTAAATTACTCAGTAAATTTCCAGTAAATTCTCAGTAAATTACTCAGAAAATTAATCAGTAAATTCGCACTAAATTCTCATTAAATTACTCAATAAATTTCGAGTAAATTCTCAATAAATTACTTAGTAAATACCCGCCAAATTCTAAGTAAATTACTCAGTAAATTCCCAACAAATTCTCGGTAAATTTCACAGTAAATTTCCAGTAAATTACTCAGTAAATTCGAAGTAAATTACTCAGAAAATTCCAAGTAAATTACTCAGTAAATTATCAGTAAATTACTCAGTAAATTCCCTATAAATTCTCATTAATTTCCCAGTAAATTACACATTAAATACCAGTGAATTCTCAGTAAATGTCACGACCCCAACCCGCCCCTAGTAGGATGGTGTCGTGGTGGCCAGTAATCCGTGATTACCGAAGGCCAACTTACAAGGATCACACACAATCAGAGTATAATACGTATATGGGGCTCACAAATGCGGAAGCTATAAATCAAGATACAAGTGGTCCATAAGAGCCGCGCATAAATCAAATGGGATGACATACAAGATATAGCTTTACAATCAGTTCGAAACAACAAAACACAAGTTACATCTTGATCAAAAGGCTTCTCGAGCCGACATATACAAAATACAAAGAATACAAGTCAAGAAGCATGATTTTCAAGATTGGCCGACGTAATTACAACGTTGCCGACATGAACACAAAACAATGCCGACATAATCATGAATCCCAAAACACGCTGTGCAAAACACATCTAGGCGTCGCCGCCGTCCTGCTCATCACCTACATATATATAGAGAGGGTGAGCTTGGATACTCAGTGAATGGTACAAATAATAAAGGTTTTGCATGAATATAGCCGAAGTCCTTTCAAAACAAACATGTCAAAACCATACGAATATTAGCCGAGGTTCCTTCAAAGCAAAACACGTCAAAACTCTATCAAATCAAGAGATGAACCGTATTCATCTATCAAATCTTACAAGTCTCAAGGGGTGCTTACTGGCATCGGCAAGACACAGATTAGGCTTTCCGAACAAATGATTCCACGCGGTAAACCGTCAGTGGCAAAACAAAGACTGTATGATATATAGTCGATTGGTCAAAGGTACTGCGAAAGTTTATAGTCCTCCAGCACAAGGGACTTGTGTTACTTAAGCCCGTAGCTCTTTTTAACACGATGGTCTTGTGTTACTTAGGCCCGTAGCCTGCTTTAACACTACATCTTTCCAAGAGAAAGGACCGTATCCTTTTATACTTGGTACTGCGAAAGTTTAGAGTCCTCCAGCACAAGGGACTTTCACACATAGTACTGCGAAAGTTTAGAGTCCTCCAGCACAAGGGACTTTCCGAGATGACATCAAAACAAAGCTTACACTTGATACATCAAAATAGAGCTAAACATTCATGTTTAACAAATACTTTCACCAAAACAAAGCAAAGCAAGATTTATCAAAACGGTATAACATAGCTTTATTAGAAATACCACTCACATAGTTCTTCTCGGGTGTAGGCTCAAAGCAAGGATCAAGGTCCTACAATCACACGGCAAATACATTCTCAAAACAAACTTTACATGCATGCAGTGATCTCGGTGTTTTCACCAGATCCAAGTCAATAACAAGGCAAAACATGCTGGGGTTTAGACGCTGTCTTTCCGTCTCATGAAGACACACTGGGTACCAACCAGGCCTTTGCCGAGGTGTGGTCCGAAGGCCACATTCAAAAGCAAGGTCGGGAAAACCTGGGTTTCCCTTTGAAGAACATAAAGAACAAGATTATCAAGAACATCAAGAACATGCATGCTAAAAACATGACTCATTTTATTCCAAAAACTGAGATTTCATGCCATGAGTTCAAAAACATGGACCTGGGTACCCATTCAAGAAGATCATGCAAGAACAAACACAAAAACATGGTTCTAGTTCCAAACTTTCGGATCAAAACGAGACTTTTTCTTCAAAAACTCAAGAACACTATTTTTCTCTTCAAGAACCAACTTCAAATCAATGCATGGCATACAAAACGAATTCAATCATGCAATGTAGCTTGACAGCCAATAAGATTAACTAGAGTAGAGCACGAATCTAACCTCAAAACTCAAATCTAACGGTTCGATCCTCGAAGATCAAGCTCGGAACTTGCTCTCTCGCTCTACAACTCCCTCCTTCTTCCTCTAGAGCTTCTCTCTCTAAAGACCAAGATTTGAGACAAAAATGATTTGGTTCTAGGTCTGCCGGCTGTCTTAACACACAGCTCGGACACGTGGTACTGCCAGGTTGGTTCAGTTCAAAAGGCGACTGATTGATAAGACAGGTCTCTGACAAAGTGTATACAACTAGCCAAAGGGCAGGCACATCGGCAATCAAAGACATCGGCTAAAGACAAAGCTCGGCAACAGGGTAACAAAAACATCGGCTAGGGAGGACGACACTTGACTAAGCTGTGCTACACCTTGGCCTGGGTGTGCCACATCTCGGTCTGGGTCATACCTGCCCAAGGACAAAGATCACAAGTACAAAACATCTCGACCTAGATGATACACTCCTCGGCCTTGGTTTCGAACCTCGGCCCAGATCGTGACATCTCGGCAAACATGTCCGGGGTGAAGACGGAGGTCTACCAAGTGGTTCCAACATAAATCTAAGTACAAAGGTTCAAGGGTGAACTAATGCTCAAGACGACCTCGGCTACTCACCAAGCAAAGTACAAAATCATGCAAGCAATACTTCAAACAAAACAAGACGGGACGAGACTTCCAAAATATCATAACAAGGCAAGATCACACATGATTGTATGCAAGTATGACTACGTCAAAATGAGGGTTGTTACAGTAAATTACTCAGAAAATTGCTTAGTAAATTCCCACTAAATTCTCCTTAAATTATTCACTAAATTCCCTTTAAATTCTGAGTAAATTACTCTGTAAATACCCAGCAAATTCTAAGTAAATTACTCAGTAACTTCCCAGCAAATTCTCAGTAAATTACACAGTAAATTCACAGTAAATTCCAGTAATTCTAAGTAAATTACACAGAAAATTCTGAGTAAATTACTCAGTAAATTATTAGTAAATTACTCAGTAAATTCCCTGTAAATTCTCATTAAATTCCCAGTGAATTACACATTAAATACCAATAAATTCTCAGTAAATTACTCAGTAAATTTCCAGTAAATTACTCAGTAATTCTAAGTAAATTTCCCTTAAATACTCAGTAAATTATTTAGCAAATTCTCAGTAAATTACTCAGTGAATCTCAGTTAATTTTCAGTAAATTATTCAGTAAATTCCTAGTAAATTCTTAGTAAATTACTGAGTAAATTCCCAGTAAATTACTCAATAAATTCGGTGTAAATTCTCAGTAAATTACTTAGTAAATTCTCTGTAAACTACTCAGTAAATTCTCTGTAAATTACTTAGTAAATTTTCAGTAAATTCACAGAAAATTCTCAATAAATTACTAAATAAATACCCAGTAAATTCTCAGTAAATTACTCAGTAAATTCTCAGAAAATTGCTCAGTAAATTCCCACTAAATTCTTCTTAAATTATTCACTAAATTCCTAGTAAATTCTCAATAAATTACTCAGTAAATACCCAGCAAATTCCAAGTAAATTACTCAGTAACTGTGATAACCCTATCCCTCATTATGCTAATTGGTCCTTAATATAAACGTGACTATATGTTTGATATGATTTTGTGTGCCATTATGTGAAAATATGTGGTTTTGAATTTCTATGTGTTCACCGTAGGAATATCTGTTTGACTATCTGCTTTGGGAATTAAATTGAAAGCCTTATCGGCCACAGAACCCGAAATTGATTATGCCATTGTGATTGGCATAATTTTTAGAGCCTACGGTGAAATTTAATTGAAAATTGATTCGGATCAAATTTATTAGATTTAATTGATATCATAATGCTCAAGTTATTTGATATTAAAAATTGGCATTAGTGGAATTTATGTAAAGAAGGCCACAACACTCAATTCCCTCATTTGAGCTCAAAAATCAGACTTGTGCCTTAGAATAGAGAGAGGGTCGGCTATAGAGAGAGAAAGGGAGGGAATTGTGTAATCTTGGCTCAAGGTTTGGGAATTTGAAGATTTAACTCAAGAATTGACTAGAGCTTGGGTGTTTGAAGCTCCTAGGTGAGTGATCGACCCTTGACTCATGAATTTTAATTTGTATTTTGTAGATTCAAAGTTGAATGATGAGAAAGAGCTTGTATTGAGTTGGTTTTGGTGAATTTAAAGGCAATAGAGGCATGCATGTATGTAATTATTTTGAATTTGCATGTTTGAGCACCAAATGTTTGATCCATGTAAGTTTTTAGTTGAAGATCATGCTCTTGATCATCTCTTCATCACATAAGTTGAGAATGAGGGTTATATGTCACATGCATGTGCCATTCACAAAGGTGTAAGTGTTGAAGACATGAATTTTTAATATTGGTAATGAATTTGGTGGAAAATGAGCCATGCATGTGTTTGATTTATGGAATTGACCTTCAAAATATTGTAATTTGATGTTGGTATCATGTTAGCATAAATACATTTTTAAGTTTGAGCCATAAAATGTAAGTTGGATTGGTTGGAATGCTGGATTTGAGCTCAAGAACTCAGGTGGAAAACCTAGAAATTTGATGTCTGCTCGAGCGGGGAAACCGCCGCTTGAGCGTGAATTTGGTACTCCCAGTATTTTCTGCAGACCATGATGTCCGCTCGAGCGGGGAAGTCCACGCTCGAGCGGGGAGCTATGTAGGATGGACTTCCGCTTGAGCGTCCAAGTTCCACGCTCGAGCGTAAAAATGACATAACTAGTACTTTTGCAGGCCATATGGGTCCGCTCGAGCGGGGACCCTGTTTTCTGAAATTTTGAAAATGCATTCCATGTTTCGTTTTCCGTTCTCTTTCACTTGCAAGCACTCTTAGGCATACATTGAGCATTGTAATTGAATTAAAGAGATAAGAATGAAGCCTAAAGAGGAATATGTGAATTAAAGAATGGATTGAATTATTTGTAACCCACATGTGTTATGTGATATGTAGGGTCAAGCTCCAGGGCAAATCCACAAGCCGATCACTGTGAGTAATATCCGAAATATGTTGTTGTCCAATTGCTTACTTCTATGTAAGTTTTGTAAAAGTTCATTAATTTGAATGGTGGACAAAGTTTGATATGAAAGTTTGAAAGGCCTAAAAGGCCAGTTTGATATGGAAGTTTGAAAGGCCTAAAAGGCCAGTTTGATATGAAAGTTTGAAAGGCCAATTTGATATGAAGGTTTGAAAGGCCTAAAAGGCCAGTTTGATATGGAAGTTTGAAAGGCCTAAAAGGCCAGTTTGATATGAAAGTTTGAAAGGCCCTAAAGGCCAGTTTGATATGAAGGTTTGAAAGGCCTAAAAGGCCAGTTTAATATGGAAGTTTGAAAGGCCTAAAAGGTCAGTTTGATATGAAAGTTTGAAAGGCCTAAAAGGCCAGTTTGATATGAGAGTTTGAAAAGGCCAAAGGCCAGTTTGACATGAATGAATTGGACCCAAGGCCGTCTGATGTATAATGTTCCAATGCATTTTCTTTATTTGATATTATTCACTGGGCTTTCGCTCACGCTCATTCATGTGGTTGTAGGTGAGCCAAGAGAGGTCCAGACCTAGCCCCAGTGAAGTCTGTACGGAACAACCGAGTTTTGGAGAGTCAGCCCATGTGTCTCACGCACGAGACTCGCCTTCGCTTTTTTGTCATTTGTTCCATGTTGTTATGTTGGCGAAGTTTTTGTATATGTTTGTATATAGTTTTCATGGGTGGCTTAGTTTTGGATGATCCTGTCTGTACAGAACTTTATGGTATTGTATTGAGTTATTAATGTACATATGTATGGTTTACTTTAATGTGCCATGTAAGCACAGCTCTATGGATAAAGTTTTAAATTTTGCTTCCGTTTGGCCCCTTTTACTCTGTTGAGTTATGTTCGGTTTGATTTGAGGCCGTAGGTAATCTCGTGATTACTAGCCGGTTATGGCCTAAACCCATAAGGGCGGGTTCTGGTCGTGACAGTAACTTCCCAGCAAATTCTAAGTAAATTACTCAGAAAATTCCGAGTAAATTACTTAGTAAATTCCCTGTAAATTCTCATTAAATTCCTAGTAAATTCTCAGTAAATTACTCAGTAAATTCTCAGTAAATTTTCAGTAAATTACTCAGTAATTCTAAGTAAATTTTCTGTAAATACTCAGTAAATTACTTAGCAAATTCTCAGTAAATTACTAAGTGAATTCCAAGTTAATTTTCAGTAAATTATTCAGTAAATTACTAAGTAAATTCCCAGTAAATTACTTAATAAATTCGCAGTAAATTCTCAGTAAATTCTCAGAAAATTACTCAGTAAATTCTCAGTAAATTACTTAGTAAATTCCCAGTAAATTCTCTTTAAACTACTCAATAAATTCCCTGTAAATTACTCAGAAAATTTTTAGTAAATTCTCAGTAAATTATCAATAAATTACTAAATAAATACCCAGTAAATTCTAAATAAATTACTTAGTAAATTCCAAACAAATTCTCAGTAAATTACTTAGTAAATTCACAGTAAATTACTCGGTAAATTCTAGTAAATTCTAAGTAAATTACCTAGTAAATTCCCAGTAAATTACTCAGTAAATTCTCAGTAAATTCCCAGTAAATTCTCAGTAAATTACTCATTAATTTCCAGTAAATTCTCCGTAAATTCCCAGTAAATTCTCAGTAAATTACTTAGTAAATTCCATGTAAATGCTCAGTAAATTATCAGTAAATTCTTTGTAAATTATCAGTAAATTCTCAGTAAATTGCACATTAAATACCAGTAAATTACTCAGTAGATTCCCAGTAAATTACTTAGTAAATTTTCAGTAAATTCCCAGTAAATTCTCAATAAATTACTCTATAATTCGAAGTAAATTCCCAATAAATACTCAGTAAATTACTTAGTAAATTACCTGCAAATTCTCAGTAAATTACTCAGTAAATTATTAGACAATTACATAGTGAATTCCCAACTAATTTTCAGTAAATTATTGAGTAAATTCTCAGTAAATTACACAGTAAATTCTCAGTAAAATCCCAGTAAATTCTCAGCAAATTCCCAGTAAATTCTCAGCAAATTACTCAGTCAATTCCCTGTAAATTCTAAGTAAATTACTCAGTAAATTACCTAGTAAATTCTTAGCAAAGTATTCAGTAAATTCTCAGTAAATTACTTAGTAAATTCCCATTTAATTTTCAATAAATTACTCAGTAAATTCCCAGTAAATTCCAGTAAATTACTCATTAAATTCCCAGTAAATTACTTAGTAAATTCCTTCGAAATTCTACGTAAATTACTCTGTAAATTCCCAGTAAATTCTCAGTAAATTACTTAGTAAATTAGTCAGGAAGTTCCCAGTAAATTCTCAGTAAATTACTCAGTAAATTCCAAGTAATTCACTGTAAATTCTCAGGAAATTACTCTGTGAATTCCCACTAAATTCTCAGTAAAACACTTAGTAAATTTCAAGTAAATTACTCAGTAAATTTCATGTAAATTCTCGGTAAATTACTAAATAAATTCCCAGTTAATTCTTAGTAAATTACCCTGTAAATTCCCTTTAAATTCTCTGTAAATTATTC
This sequence comes from Camellia japonica, assembly GCA_030407325.1. Classification (NCBI taxonomy): domain Eukaryota; kingdom Viridiplantae; phylum Streptophyta; class Magnoliopsida; order Ericales; family Theaceae; genus Camellia; species Camellia japonica. The sequence continues at coordinate 2,347,775 of JAPPVO010000013.1, forward strand.
AGTAAATTCCCAATAAATTCTCAGTAAATTGCTCAGTAAATTCTCAATACATTCTCAGTAAATTACTCTTTAGATTCCCAGTAAATTACTAAGTAAATTCTCAGTAAATTTCAAGTAAATTCTTAGTAAATTATTTTGTAAATTCCTAATAAATTCTCAGTAAATTATTCAGTAAATTGTAAGTAAATTACTCAGTAAATTGCTAGTAAATTCTCAGTAAATTACTTAGTAAATTCCAAGTACATTTTTAGTAAAATACTAAGTAAATTCTTAGTAAATTACCCAATAAATTCTCAGTAAATTCCTCAGTAAATTCCCAGTAAATTGCTCTGTAAATTCCCTGTAATTTCTCAGTAAATTACTCAGTAAATTCTCAGTAAATTGCCTATAAATTCTCAGTAAATTACTCAGTAAATTCTAAGTAGATTACTTAGTAAATTCTCACAAAATTGCTCAGTAAATTCCCAGTAAATTACTAAGTAAATTCCTAGTAAATTCTCAGTAAATTCTTAATAATTACTTAGTAAATTCTTAGTAAATTCTCAGTAAATTACTCAGTACATTCCCAGTAAATTACTCAGTACATTCCCAGGAAATTCTTAATAAATTACTCAGTAAATTCTCAGTAAATTCCCAGTAAATTACTTTATAAATTACTCAGTAAATTCACATTAAATTCTCAGTAAATTAATCAGTAAATTCCCAGTCAATTCTCATTAAATTACACAGTAAATTCTCAGTAAATTCCCAGAAAATTATCAGCAAATTACTCAGTAAATTTCCAGTAAATTACTCAGTAAATTACTCTGTAAATTCTCAGAAAATTACTCTGTAAATTCCCTATAAGTTCTTAGGAAATTACTCAGTAAACTCCCTTTACATTCTCAATAAATTACTCTGTAAATACCTAGGAAATTCTAAGTAAATTGCTCTATAAATTCCCAGTAAATTCTCAGTAAATTACTCGGTAAATTCCCAGTAAAATTACTCAGTAAATTCCCTTAAATTCTAAGTAAATTACTCAAAAAATTCCCAGTAAATTACTCTGTAAATTATTAGTAAAATCTCTGTAAATTGCTCAGTAAATTCATTGTAAATTCTCACTAAATTACACATTAAATACCAGTAAATTCTCAGTAAATTAGTTAGTAAATTCTTTTTAAATTATCAGTAAATTACTCCGTAAATTATCAGTGAATTCCCAGTTAATTTTTAGTAATTATTCAGTAAATTCCCAGTAAATTCTTAGTAAATTACTCAGTAAATTCGTAGTAAATTCTCAGCAAATTTCCAGTAAATTCTCTGTAAATTACTCAGTAAGTTCCCTATAAATTCCTAGTAAATAACTCAGTAAATTTCCAGTAAATTACTCAGTAAATTCCTAGTAAATTCTAAATAAATTACTCAATAAATACTCAGTAAATTCTAAGTAAATTACTCAGTAAATTCCCAAAAAATTCTCAGTAAATTACTTAGTAAATTCCCAGTAAATTTCTTAGTAAATTTTACGTAAATTACCTAGAAAATTCCCAATTACTCAGTAAATTTTCAGTAAATTACTCAGTAAATTAGTCATTAAATTCACAGTAAATTACTCGGTAAATTCCCAGTAAATTACTTAGTAAATTATCATTAAATTCCCAGTAAATTTCAAGTAAATTCTTAGTAAATTACTTAGTAAATTCTCTGTAAATTCTCACTAAATTCTCTGTAAATTACTCTATGAATTCCCAATTAATTTTTAGTAAATTGTTCAGTAAATTCCTAGTAAATTCTTAGTAAATTACTCAGTAAATTCCTAGTAAATTCTCAGAAAATTCCTAGTAAATTCGCAGTAAATTACTCAGTAAATTCCCGATAAATTCTCAGTAACTTACTTAGTAAATTCCCGGTAAATTCTCTATAAATTACTCAGTAAATTTTCAGTAAAGTCTCAGTAAATTACTCAGTAAATTCTCAATAAATTACTCAATAAATTCTCAGTAAATTCCCAGTAAATTCTCAGTCAATTACTTAGTAAATTTCCAGAAAATTCTTAGTAGATTCCGAGTAAATTACTTAGTAAATTTCCAGTAAAGTCAAGACCCAAACACGCCCTTATAGGTTTAGCGTCGTGATCGGCTAGTAATCATAGATTACCTACGGCCTCCATACAAATAAACCTTTAATACCAATTACGGGGCTTAGCGGAAGTCTAAAATGTTATAGAATTCATCCATTGAGCTGTGCATATATGAGGAGAGCAAATATATTAAGCAAGGTATTGTTTCAAAATTTACCTCCAACATAGTACAAGCCATGTAACATAAATACAACTCATGTCTTACAAAATACAACCCCAACTATGAACAAATACAAAACCATTAAACCACACAAAAGGGGTTTGACAAGTATGGCTCCACCCAAGCCTGATTACTTCACTTGGAAGCTTCACAAAAGGCTGACCCGGTAAACTCGAGGCTATCTAACTCTGATGTTCAGTTTGCCCACCTACAAATACATATATAAATAAATAGTGAGCTAGAGCCCAATGAGTAACAACAAAATAAAGAGGTTATATGAATGAAGTTCCACAACATTACAATTATCATTTAGAATAGCCATCAAGTCAATCCTTCACAAAACGCATAACCATTAATCGATAGCATTTTCATTAGTTCATTAACTTCATCATCAAGATCCTTCAATGTCAAATTATGTGGTACATCCATGAAGTAATAACGAACCGTATGTCAATCAATCCAATAGCCATGGTATTGTTACCCCCAGGCAAGGGCCTAGCCATGGTACTATTACCCCCAGGCAAGGGCCTATTAAACAATGGGCCACGGTATTAATTTCCCCTGGGCAAGGGCCTATTAACAATGAGCCACGGTATTAATTTCCCCCAGGGCAAGGGCCTATTGAACAATGAGCCACGGTATTAATTTCCCCCGGGCAAGGGCCTATTAAAGGATGCCACAAGTATAGTTTCAAAATAGAACTTCATTCATATGAGAAATAACATTTCAATAAACCATTCCATCAATCGTCATAAAGTTTCAATAAAACATTTAATCAATTATATATATATCAATTTCAATAGCAATAGCATTTTTAGAAGTAGGAATAACTTGAACATATCTTTATAAAGTTATTACTCACAGTGGTTTGTGGTGATGCCAAACCTCGGGCGTCCACCTAAACGAAATACATAACAAAGTATAAATGAAATTCCATTTCATTTCAATTCAATTCTCTTTGTGTGTCTCTAACTTATTGTATGATTATATGAGTCCAAAAAGATGCCTAAGAATGCTAGGAGTGGCATGATGATTCAAATATACACTTAAAAGAGTTGGCAAAATTTTTGCTGAAAACAGGGTCTCCGCTCGAGCTCAACTTTCTACGCTCGAGCGGGGGTTCAAAAACAAAGGTGGTCGTTCGAGCATGACATTCGTCGCTCAAGCGGTCTGCAAAAGTGCTAGATACATGAAATTCACGCTCGATGGTCGCTCGAGCGGAACACTGAAGAAAAAGGTCCTCGCTCAAGCACCACTTTGGTCGCTCTAGTGGATTGTAAAATTTCAAAAACTTCTGGGAGCTCGAAATCCACGCTCGAGTGTGGACTCTCTCACTCGAGCAGACAGCACGAATTCTAGAATTTCCAGAACTGCAATTGAACATCAAACATGGCATTCAAAGCTTCAAATCTTGCATTTTTGGTATAAAAACATGGAGAGTCACTATATAATATGAAAACACTTCCAATTGAAATCATTTATTCAAAATCATAACAAATTCTTAACCAAAGACTCCAACCTCAATTTTTAAAATGAGTTTAACTCAATTTGAATGCATAATTCCGCAAAACATGTTTAAAAATATGATCAAGTGACATGAGAGGCATGAAGACATGATGGATTCTCCAAAATGATGTATAATTGTGCCATCCATGAATGAATTCCATGAAATTCCAACTCAAATATGCATGCATGCAAGCAATTCAACTTCATTCTTCCATTTCTTGAAATTCATAGCTTCTTTTCTTCAATAACATGTCAATGAGTACAAAAATGAGAGAAATTCACTTCTATATGCCATATCTACATGAATTAGTGATGAATGCCATACCTAGTGTTGAATTCAAATGTGTTATGGCTCCAATCTTTGTGTCACAACCCCATTCCGCCCCTAGTAGAATGGTGCCATGATGGCCAGTAATCCGAGATTACCAAAGGCCAACTTACAAAGATTCACACACCAACAGAGTATACATATGGGGCTTACACGTGCGGAAGCAATAATTTAATTCTAATTAGTCCATAAGAGCTGTGCATAAATCAAATGAAATGACATACATCATATCGAGGTCTTACAACTTGGATACAAAATAAATAAAGTACAAAATACATCTTGATCAAAAGGCTTCTCAAGCCGACATATACAAAAGAAATAACTATAAGCCAAGAAGCATAATCTTCAAGATGCTATCACAAGTATGAATCCAAAACATCATGCAAACGCATCTAGGCGTCACCGCCGTCCTGCTCATCACCTACATATAATATAAGAGAGGGTGAGCTTGGATACTCAGTGAATGATATAATCAATAAAGGGGTTTGCATGAATGATATCCGAGATCTTTATCAAGCCAAAACACATCATATCTTTTTACGAAATCAAGGACAAATCAAGTTCATCTAAAAATCTTTCAAGTCTCAAGGGATGCTTACTAGCATCAATAATACAAGGGATGACATAATCAAAGGTGCTACAAAAGTTTAGAGTCCCCTAGCACGTACGGACTTGTGCTACAATGCTTATAGTCCCTTAGCACGTACGGACTTGTGCTATAAATGCTTATAGTCCCTTAGCACGTACGGACTTGTCAAGAATGTTATCAAAACCAAAGCTAATACTTGATACACAAAATAGGGATAGTCATTCATGCTTAACAAATACTTTTCCAAAACAAGCAAGGCAAAGCTTTATCAAATGTTATAACATAGCTTTATTAAAATATCACTCACATAGTTCTTCAAACGTCGGGGTCAAAGCAAGAGTCCGAGTCCTACAAACACGTGGCAAAGTCTATTGAATGCACTCTCAAAAAAGCTTTACATGAATGCAAATGATCTTGGCGTTCCTTCAAAACTAAGTCGGACCAAAACAAAACACTGTTTCTCATCTCGGGAAAACATAATGGGCACCAACCAGGTCTTGGCCGAGGTCCCACACCTCCTTGCCGAGGTGTGGTCCCGATGGCCACATTCAAGGAAATGAAGTCGGGAAAATTTGGGTTTCCCTCTGCTGAAGAACATGAAGAACATGAACATGAAGAACATGAAAAACATGAATGCTCAATCACAACTTGTTATTACGAAATCTGGGATTTCATGAGATGAGTTCGAAAACATGGACCTGGGTACCCATACTTGAAGATCTTATGAAGACAAACACGAAAACATGAACCTTGATGCAAGCTTTCGGATCAAACAAGGCTTTTATTCAAGAACACATCAATATCACTTTCTCTTTCTAAAACCAAACTTTAAATCAATGCATGGCTTACAAATCGTGCTCGATCATGCAATGCAGCTAGATGAACAATAAGAACAACAAGAGTAGATCAAGATTCTAACCTCACGACATGAATCTAACGGCTCAAGGTGTGAAGATCAAGCTTGGAAATCTATTCTCTCTCTAAGAAGTCTTCCTTCTTCTTCCTAGAGCCTCTCTCTCTAAAAGACAAGGATATGATACAAAATGATGTGTTTCTCAACAGCTCACCGACTTAACCCTCTGCTGGGATACGTGGCATTGGCTGGTTGGCTCTTCTAAAAAAGGTGACTGAGTGAAAAGACAAGACTATGACAAAGTGTGTTCAACAAGCAAGATGGCATAGGCACTCTGACCGGTAATGATCTCGGCTAAGGACAAAGCTTCGGCAAGTAAGGTCTCAATGATCTCGGCTAGGAAGGACAACACTCGGCCTAGCTGTGCCACACCTCGGTCTAGGTCATACCAATCCAGGAACAAGATCACTAGGTGCAAAGGTAACATCTCAGCCTAGATAATACACATCTCGGCCTTGGTGATGAACACCTCGGCCTAGATAGTGACATCTCGGCCAATATGCCAAGGTGCGAGTGGAGGTTAACCAAAAGATTCCAAGATAGTCCTAGGTATAAGAGATTCAAAGGTGCGACCCAGGCTTAGGATGACCTCAGCTAAACTCACACAAGCAAGGAACAAAGCATGCAGTAACACTTAAGCAAAACAAAGACAAGATTTGAAATGCAAGCTTAACAAGACAAAATCATATAAATGCATGAGAGCATGACTAAGATGAAGTGAGGGTTGTTACATCCTAACCCCCTTAAAGAAGTTTGGTCCCCAAACTTGAGTTACCTTGATCTGAAAACAATTTCAGATATCGGACTTTCATCTCTTCTTCCATCTCCCATGTAGCATCCTTGCCGTAATGCTCCTTCCATTCGATTTTCACCATCGGTATCGACTTGTTCCTCAACTGTTTCACTTGCCTATCAAGAATCCTTATCGGCCTCTCTTCGTAGCCTAAATCTTCACTAACCACAATCCCAAAATGATCAATCACGTGCAGTGGATCCCGAACATATTTTCTCAACATCGAAATATGAAACACATTGTGGACTTGGCTTAACTCTGGCAGCAAAGTAAGTCTGTAAGCGACAGAATTGACTTTCTCAAGAATTTCAAACGGCCCAATGTAGCGAGGTGCTAATTTACCTTTCTTCCCAAATCTTGAAACTCCTTTCATCGGCGAAACTTTCAGGAATACATGATCCGCAACTTCAAATTCCAACTCCCTTCTCCTCTGGTCGGCATAGCTCTACTGTCGACTCTGACCAGTTTTGATCCTTTGTCGAATGAGCTTAATCTTCTCGGTTGTAACTTGAACTAGCTCGGGGCCAATCAAAGCTTTGTCTCCTACCTTGGTCCAACATATCGGCGATCTGCACTTCCTTCCATACAAAGCTTCATATGGCGCCATGCCAATGCTGGCTTAATAGCTGTTGTTGTAGGCGAATTCTACTAATGGTAGATGCACTTCCCAACTTCCCTTGAAGTCCAACACACATAGTCTAAGCATATCCTCAAGTGTCTGATTTGTTCTCTCTGTCTGCCCATCGGTCTGGGGATGAAAAGCTGTGCTAAACCTCAACTCGGTCCCCAAAGCTCTTTGTAGACTCTGCCAAAATCTGGAAACGAACTTCGGATCTCGGTCTGAAACAATGGACATCGGCACTCCGTGAAGCCTAACAATCTCGTTCATATACAACATAGCAAGTCGGTCAGCATTGAAAGTAGTCTGAACGGGCAAGAAGTGTGCTGACTTAGTTAGTCTGTCAACTATAACCTAAACCGCATCCCTACCTTTTTGTGACCTTGGTAACCCGACAACAAAATCCATGGAGATGTGTTCCCATTTCCACTTTGGAATTGACAAGGGTTGAAGAAGTCCTGCCGGTCTCTGATGTTTGGCTTTCACTTGTTGACAATATAGACACTGGGATACGAACTCGGCTATCTCTCTTTTCATATTTGGCCACCAAAAAGCCTGCTTCACGTCCTGGTACATCTTGGTATTTCCTGGATGAACGGCAAACCTGGAACCATGGGCTCCCTGTAAAATTTTCCTTTTCAACTCTGGAACGTCGGCCACGCACACTCTTCCTTCAAACTTAAGTACCTGATTCTCAATGGTATACCCTGACCTCGGCTTAGTGACAATCTCATCGATCACCTTCCTGAAGAACCTGTCTTCCATCTGTCTGGTTTTCACTTCCTCAATGATAGTCGGCTCCACTGAAATCATTGACAAGCAAGCTGAATTCCCAACCAACTTCGTGCTCAACGCGTCGGCCACTGAGTTTGCTTTACCTAGATGATACTGAATCTGCATGTCGTAATCCTTCAATAATTCAAGCCATCTTCTCTGCCTCATATTTAATTCCTTCTGGGTGAACAAGTACTTTAAACTCTTGTGATCTGTGAAAACTTGGCAAGAAGCCCCATACAAGTAATGACGCCAAATCTTCAAAGCAAAAATTATAGCAGCTAGTTCTAGATCATGGGTAGGGTAATTCTTTTCATGAGGTTTCAATTGACGCGATGCATATGCTATGACTTTACCCCCTTGCATTAACACACATCCCAAACCTTTATAAAAAGCATCACTATAAATCTGGAATTCCTCATTGCCTGTCGGCAGTACAAGAACTGGCGCTGTGACTAACCTCGTCTTTAGCTCCTGGAAGGCTGATTCCCTATCCTCGGTCCATTCATACACCACTCCTTTCTGAGTTAGTTGCGTCAAAGGTACTGCAATCCTTGAGAAGTCCTTCACAAACTTTCTGTAATAACCTGCCAAACCCAGAAAACTACGAATCTCGGACACATTAGTCGGCCTCGGCCAATTCACAACGGCTTCAACTTTGCTAGGATCAACCGAAATACCCTCTTCATTAATCACATGCCCCAAAAATGAAATGCTGGAAAGCCAAAACTCGCACTTGCTAAACTTGGCGTACAATTTCCTGTCCTTCAAAATCTGTAAGGCAAGTCTCAAATGCTTCTCATGCTCAACTTCGCTCTCGGAATAGATCAATATATCATCGATGAAGACAACCACAAATTCATCTACGTAGGGCTTAAAGACTCTGTTCATCAAGTCCATGAATGCTGCGGGAGCATTAGTCACTCCAAAAGGCATCACCAAAAATTCGTAGTGGCCATATCTTGTTCGAAAAGCAATTTTCTCAACGTCTTCGGCCTTAACCTTCAGCTGATGGTAGCCCGACCTGAGATCAATTTTTGAAAAGACTCGCGCTCCCTGTAATTGTTCAAGCAGATCATCACTCCTCGGCAATGGATACTTGTTCTTAATGGTCACCTTGTTCAGTTCTCGGTAATCAATACAAAGATGAAGTGTACCATCCTTTTTCTAAACAAATAGGACTGGTGCTCCTCAAGGTGAAGTGCTCGGCCTAATGAAGCACTTATCTAACAACTCTTGTAACTGCAGCTTCAACTCCTTAAGCTCGGCTGAAGCCATTCTATAAGGTGTTTTGGAGATAGGCTGGGTTCCCGACATGACGTCAACAGTAAACTCTATTTCTCTATCGACAAAGCAGCCAGGCAAGTCATTTGGAAAGACATCGGGGAATTCTTTAACAACTAGGATGTCAGCCAATTTAACGTTTCCACTCAGATTGTTTAGTATACTACATAAATAACCTTGACACCCTTTTTGAATCAATTTATAGGCCTTCATGGATGAGATCAAGTAAGGTGGGGATACTACTTCCTTACCCTGGAACGTAACCTCGGCTAGGTTTGGGGGTTTCAATGTGACACTTTTGGAGACGCAGTTAATGGATGCATGGTTCCCTACCAGCCAATCCATCCCCAATATGACATCAAAGTGGGTTATGTTCAATGACATTAAATCAACAAATAATTCTACATGCTCAATCACAACAACACATGCCTTATAAACGGATGAAACGGTCATGGTTCTCCCAGATGGAGTAGATACAGATAACACATAATTAAGGGGTTCTAGTTCTCTACTTAACTTCTCGACAAATTTAGCAGATACAAATGAATGCGTAGAGCCCGAATCAATTAATATGTATGCATCTTGAGAGCAAATGGGAAGGGTACCTGACACTACTCTCTCGACACTCTGGGTGTCTCCTGGCACTAATGCAAAAACTCTGCCCTGCCTCGCCTGCGCCTTTCCGACGTTGTTCTTCTGTGTAGAGCCCGAAGTGTTCCCATATTTCTTACCATCGTCAGCCTTTGCCTTCGGACAGTCTTTCACACGATGACCTATCTCACCACACTCAAAACAAGCTCCAGACGCCCAACGACAAACTCCAGAATGCGGTTTCCCACAACTTGCACACATCGGCTTAGTATCTCCTCCCTGATTTGAGTTGCTGGAACCGCCCATGTTCGGCTTCTTCTTGGCATTAAACGGGACTCGGCGATTATCATAATTCTGCCTCTTCCTCTAGTTCTCTTCTGGACTCTGGTATCGGTTTAAGTTAGCTTCTGCTAAGATGGCCTTGTCTAATACCCCGGCGTAAGTCGGCATGTTGAGCATGTTCACTCGATCCTGTATCGGTCCACGCAACCCACTTTCGAACTTCTTAGCCTTTCAGTATTCGTCATCAACCATGTGAGGCGCATATCTTGCCAACTCGGTAAAAGCACGGTCGTATTCCGCCACTGTCTTGTTTCCTTGTGTCAGAGTCTGGAACTCTGTGGTCTTGCGGTCTCGGACACTGAGGGGAAAATGCTTGTTGTAGAATAGCTCCAAAAATCTAGCCCAAGTCAAACCTGGGTTGCCTTCTCGGACCATCATCTACCATCTTCGTGCGTCGTCGTCCAACGTGAAGGCTGCTAATGACACCTTCTGGGAGTCGGTGCTGGGAAAAATCTCGAATAACTTCTCCATTTCCAAAACCCATGCCTCGGCCTTCATCAGCTCTATACCCCCTTAGAACCTCGGCGATTTCATCTTTTTGAACTCTCTGATCAAGGCTATGGTGCCGTCCCCATATAAAGCTTGGTGTGGAGGCACTTGCAGCACTGGAGGAGGTGGAGGTGGGACTGCATGTTGGCCGTTCGTCTGCTCGGCCTGGGTAGAGGTAGTACTAACATCCTGTGGCCTAGGCTGTCTCAACTCGCGGACCAAACCTTCGACCAACCTTTCTAGTCTGTCTAATCTGTCTTCAGAATGATCTCGGCCAACTGGAGGTCTACCCCTTCTCATGATGCTAGGAGTATGCAAAACATGGTTTTAAAACAAAATGAGCAAATAAACATGTATGCAAGTAACAAATAGTTATGCCGAGATGATGCACACTTTGTCAAGTAGCAAGCAATATGATGCAATCCTAACATCATTCTAAGGGACATCCTATGCTCTTTAGGACTCAAAGTGCGTGAATAAACGTACTATAAGGAAATTCGTGCTCTGATACTAATCTGTCACGACCCCATTCCGCCCATAGTAGAATGGTGCCATGATGGCCAGTAATCCGAGATTACCAAAGGCCAACTTACAAAGATTCACACACCAACAGAGTATACATATGGGGCTTACATGTGCGGAAGCAATAATTTAATTCTAATTAGTCCATAAGAGCTGTGCATAAAATCAAATGAAATGACATACGTCATATCGAGGTCTTACAACTTGGATACAATAAAATAAAGTACAAAATACATCTTGATCAAAAGGCTTCTCAAGCCGACATATACAAAAGAAATAACTATAAGCCAAGAAGCATAATCTTCAAGATGCTACCACAAGTATGAATCCAAAACATTATGCCAAACGCATCTAGGCGTCACCGCCGTCCTGCTCATCACCTACATATATATATATATATAGAGAGGGTGAGCTTGGATACGCAGTGGATGATATAATCAATAAAGGGGTTTGCATGAATGATATCCGAAATCTTTATCAAGCCAAAAAACATCATATCTTGTACGAAATCAAAGGACAAATCAAGTTCATCTAAAAATCTTTCAAGTCTCAAGGGATGCTTACTAGCATCAATAATACAAGGGATGACATAATCAAAGGTGCTACAAAAGTTTAGAGTCCCCTAGCATGTACGGACTTGTGCTACAAATGCTTATAGTCCCTTAGCACGTACGGACTATTATGCTAGAGACTCAGAAAGTGCTTCTAGCCACTGTCATGCTATCCTGCTTGAGTTCCATGAACTCGGCCACTTTCCTATCCCGAACGCACTGCGGGAAGTACTTGTCATAGAATATTTCTAAGAATTTCACCCAATCAACATCCTTATGATTTTCTCGCATCAACATCCACCATCTTCTTGCTTCGTCTTCTAGCATAAAAGTGGCTAGAAGCACTTTCTGAGTCTCTGAACAGGGGAACACTTCAAATAGCTTCTCAATGCCGAGGACCCATGCTTCGGCTTTCAAAGGATCTAATCCCCCGTGGAATTGTGGCGGTTTCATTTTCTTGAATTCCTTGGTGAGAGCTATAATCCGGTCATCATTCTGATTATTTGGCACGGGTGGTGCCTGAGGTGGAGGTGGCGGGTGTGGTTGCTGCCACTGTTGTTGCCACTCCTGTTGTTGTCTCAAAGCTTCTGCCATTTCCTGTATCAATCTTTCCATTCTGTCCATTCTGGCAGTTGAGGATTCTTCTAGTTCATCTCCTCTGGTTCTCACCATCTGATTAAACTTGCATTATGCTATATACAGGATATACACAAGTATGCATGTAACAAGGAGCAGACATATTCAGGTAATTTGCAATGCAAGTAATTCACAACTTACAACACATAATTGTTCATATCAAAACACTTAAGCACATAATCAATGCTTCAAATTTCATATTCATCACATGAATGCATCCTAGATCTTATCTAGACGCTTATTGCTCTTTTTTGGACAAGTGTGTGAGTTATTAACTCGTGCTCTGATACCACTCTGTCACGACCCTGACCCGCCCCCGTGGGTTAAGGACGTAACCGGCCAGTAATCATGAGATTACCTACGGCCTCAAACGGATCCAAACGTATTTTTAACAGAGTTAATGGGAGCCAAACGGAAGCAATCAAAATTTTGTCCATAGAGCTGTGCTTACGTGGCACATCAAACAATCATATACACAGACAGTAATAACTCACAACAATAAAATAGTAGCATGAGTTCTGTATAAACAGGATCATATAAGTCCAAGTCAACCCATCAAACTATATACAGAAATACACAAAGTCTTCGCCATCATGACAACATAAAAATAGTAAATTACTAAGTGAATTACTCAGTAAATTCCCAGTAAATTACTCAGTAAATTTCTCAGTAAATTCTTAGTAAATTACTCATTAAATTACTAGTAAATTCTCAGTAAATTACTAAATAAATTTCCAGTAAATTCTTAGTAAATTACTTATTAAATTCCTAGTAAATTCTTTTTAAATTCCTCAGTAAATTCCCTTTAAATTCTCAATAATTACTCAGTAAATTCCCAAAAAATCCTCTGTAAATTTCAAATAAATTCCCTGTAAATTCTCAGTAAATTACTCAGTAAATTCCCAGTAAATTCCCATTAAATTATTTAGTAAATTCCCTGTAAATTCTCAGTAAATTACTCAGAAAATTCCGAGTAAATTAAAAATAAATTCTCATTAAATTCATAGTAAATTACTCGATAAATTCCCAGTAAATTCTCAGTAAATTACTAAGTAAATTCTCAGTAAATTCCCAGTAATATATCAGTAAATTTCCAATAAATCCAAAGTAAGTTACTCAGTAAATTCCCTGTAAATTTCAGCAAATTACTCAGTAAATTCCCAGTAAATTCTCAATAAATTACTCTATAAATTCCAATAAATTATTCCGTAAATTTCCAGTAAATTACTCATTAAATTATTAGTAAATTCCCAGGAAATTCTGCGTAAGTTACTCAGCAAATTCACAGTAAATTACTGAGTAAATTCTAAGTAAATTCTCAGTAAATTACTCAGTGAATTCCATGTAAATTACTGAGTAAATTTCCAGTACATTCCCAGTAAATTACTCAGTAAATTCTCTGTAAATTGTCAGTAAATTACCAGGTAAATTTCCAGTAAATTCTTAGTAAATTACTTAGTAAATTCCCAATAAATTACTCAGAAATTTCCTAGTAAATTTCTCTGTAAATTCCCAGCAAATTCTCAGTAAATTACTCAGTAAATTACTTAGTAAATTCCCAGTAATTTACTTAGTAAATTCTCAGTAAATTACTCAGTAAATTCTAAGTCAATTCTCAGTAAATTTCCAGTAAATTCTCAGTAAATTACTCAGTAAATTCCCATCAAATTCTCAGAAAATTAGTCAGTAAATTCCCAGTAAATTCTCAAAAAATTACTTAGTAAATTGCCAATAAATTCTAAGTAAATTACTCAGTAAATTCCGAGTAAATTCTCAGTAAATTTCTAGAAAATTCTTAGTAAATTCCTAGTAAATTCTCAATAAATTCAAATAAATTCTCTGTGAATTACTCAGTAAATTACCTGTAAATTTTAAGTAAATTACTCAGTAAATTCCCTGTAAATTCTCAGTAATTTCCTCAGTAAATTTCCAGTAAATTACTCAGTAAATTCCCAGTAAATTCCTAGCAAATTACTCAGTAAATTCTCAGTAAATTCTCATTAGATTACTCTGTAAATTCACTATAAATTCTCGGTAAATTCTCGATAAATTCTCAGTAAACTACTCAGTAAATTCTAACTAGATACTCAGTAAATTTTCAGTATATTACTCAGTAAATTCCTGTAAATTCTCTGTAAATTACTCAGTAAATACCTAGTAAATTACTCGGTAAATTATCAGTAAATTCACAGTAAATTCTCAGTAAATTACTCAGTAAATTCCCTATAAATTGTAAGTAAATTCTCAGTAAATTACTCAGTAAATTCCCAAAATATTCTCTGTAAATTACTCATTAAATTCCCAGTAAATTACTCAGGAAATTTCCTGGAAATTCTCAGTAAATTACTCAGAAAATTGCCAGTAAATTCTCAGTAAATTACTCGATAAATTCTCAGTAAATTCTCAGTAAATTCTCAATAAATTACTTAGTAAATTCTCAGTAAATTACAAAGTAAATTCCCTGTACATTCTTTGTAAATTACTTTGTAAATTTCGATTAAATTCTAAGTAAATTACCTAGTAAATTACTTCGTAAATACCGGGTAAATTACACAGTAAATTCTCAGTAAATTACTCCGTGCACTAAATTACTCAACAAATTCCTAGTAATTTCTCAGTAAATTACTCAGTAAATTCCCAGTAAATTCTCATTAAATTACTCAATAAATTCATAGTAATTTCTCAGTAAATTACTCAGTAAATTCTCAGTAAACTATTCAGTAAATTCTTAGTAAATTACTCGGGAAATTTCCAATAAATTACTCAGTAAATTCCCAGTAAATTCACCATAAATTCTCAGTAAATTCCCTGTAAATTCTCAGTAAATTCCCTTTAAATTCTCACTAAATTACTTAGTAAATTCCCAATAAGTTACTCAGTAAATTCCCAATAATTTTTCAATAAATTACTCAGTAAATTGACAGTAAATTACTCAGTAAATTTTTAGTAAATTACTCAGAAAATTCCCTGTAAATTCTCAGTAAATTACTTAGTAAATTCCTAGTAAATTATCAGTAAATTACTTAGTAAATTTAAATAAATTCTCAATAAATTACTCATTAAATTCCCTGTAAATTCTCAGAAAATTATTCAGTAAATTCTCAATAAATTACTTAGTAAATTCTCAGTAAATTCCCTGTCAAGTCTCAGTAAATTACTTGGTAAATTCCCAATAATTACTTAGTCAATTCTCAGTAAATTACTCAGTAAATTCACATTAAATTTTCAGTAAATTAATAAGTAAATTTTTAGTAGATTACTCAGTAAATTTCCAGTAAATTCTTTGAAAATTACTTAGTAAATTCCCAGTAAATTCTCAGCAAATTACTTAGTAAATTGCCAGTAAATTTCGAGTAAATTTTGAGTAAATTACTCAGTAAATTCCCAGTAAATTCACAGTAAATTACTTAGTGAATTCCAATAAATTCTCAGTACTCACTAAATTCCCTGTAAATTTTAAGTAAATTACTCAGTAAATTTCCTATAAATTCTAAGTAAATTCCTCAGTAAATTCTCGTTAAATTACTCTGTAAATTCACCGGAAATTCTCAGTAAATTAATCCGTAAATTCTCAGTAAATTAGTCAATAAATTCCTTGTAAATTCTAAGTAAATCACTTAGTAAATTCCTGTAAATTCCTAATAAATTACTCAGTAAATTATTAGTAAATTCACATTAAATTCTCAGTAAATTACTCAGTAAATTCCCTGTAAATTCTAAGTAAATTCCCAGTAAATTCTCAGTAAATTAATCAGTAAATTATCCGTAAATTATCCGTAAATTGTCAGTAAATTACTCCGTAAATTCCCAAT
Source organism: Camellia japonica (assembly GCA_030407325.1). Lineage (NCBI taxonomy): Eukaryota > Viridiplantae > Streptophyta > Magnoliopsida > Ericales > Theaceae > Camellia > Camellia japonica. Next base: position 2,363,806 of record JAPPVO010000013.1, read on the forward strand.
AAATTCTCAGTAAATTCTCAGTAAATTACGTAGTAAATTCTCAGTAAATTACTCAGTATATTCACAGTTAATTTTCAGTAAATTACTCAGTAAATTCCTAGTAAATTCTCAGTAAATTACTTCGTAAATTCCTAGTAAATTCTCAGTAAATTACTTAGTAAATTTCAATAAATTCTCAATAAATTACTCATTAAATTTCATGTAAATTCTTAGTAAATTACTCAGTAAATTCTTTGTCAATTCTTAGTAAATTCCCTAGTAAATTTCCAGTAATTAGTTAGTAAATTCTTAGTAAATTCACATTTTATTCTCAGTAAATTAATCAGTAAATTCTTAGTAAATTACTCACTAAATTCCCAGCAAATTCTCAGAAAATTACTCAGTAAATTCCCAGTAAATTCTCAGCAAATTACTTAGTAAATTGCCAGTAAATTCTCAATAAATTACTGAGTAAATTACTCAGTAAATTCCCAGTATATTCCCAGCAAATTACTCAATAAATTGCTAGTAAATTTCGAGTAAATTACTCAGTAAATTCCCAAAAACTTCTCAGTAAATTCCCAGTAAATTACTTAGTAAATTCCTAGTAAATTCTCAGTAAATTATTCAGTAAATTCAAATAAATTCTCTGTAAATTACTCAGTAAATTACCTGTAAATTTTAAGTAAAGTACTCAGTAAATTACTCAGTAAGTTCCCTATAAATTCTCAGTAAATTCCTCAGTAAATTTCCAGTAAATTACTCAGTAAATTCCCAGTAAATTCTCAATAAATTACTCAGTAAATTCTCATTAAATTACTCTGTAAATTCTCAGTAAATTCCCAGTAAATTATTCAGTAAATTCCCAGTATATTACTCAGTAAATTCCTATAAATTCTCTGTGAATTATTCAGTAAATTCCCTGTAAATTCTAAGTAAATTCTTAGTAAATTCCCAGTAAATTCTCAATAAATTACTCATTAAATTCCCAGTAAATTCTCAGTAAATTACTCAGCAAATTTCCTATAAATTACTCAGTAAATTCTCAGTAAATTACTCGGAAAATTGTTAGTAAATTCTCAGTAAATTACTTGATAAATTCCCAGTAAATTCTCGATAAATTACTCAGTAAATTCCCTATAACAACCTTCATCTTGTCTTAGTCATATCCATGAACATTTATATGATTTTGCCTTGTTAAGTTTGTACATGCAGACTTGGACTTGTTTTGCCTAGGTAAAGGTCCTTGTCTTGTCTTGATGCTATCATGTTTTGCCTAAGTATTGTATGCATGCTTTGTTCTTTACTTGGTGTTGTCTCAAGCCTAGGTCATCTTAAGCCTAGGTCATCTCAAGCCTAGGTCATCTATCTTTGTTGTCTCAAGCCTAGGTCACACCTTTGAACCTCTTACACCTAGGCCGTTGAGCGTCAACATCTAGGACCATCTCGGAACCACCTTGGTTGACCACCACCGTCACCTAAGCATATTGGCCGAGATGTGCATCACCTAGGCTGAGGTGTGTATCATCTAGGTTGAGATGTTAATCATCTAGGCGTCCTAGATCCTTGATCCTTGAACCTAGCAACCTTTTATTCCAGGACTGGTATGACCTAGGCCGAGGTGTGGCACATCTAGGCCGAGGTGTGGCACACCTAGGTCAAGTGTTATCCTTCCTAGCCGAGATCATTGAAACCTTCTTGTCTGAAGCCTAAGTCTTGATCCGGGATCATTGCCTTGTCAGAGTGCCCGTGCCATCTTAGTTGTTGTACACACTTTGTCATATCCTTGTCTTTTCACTCTGGTACCTTTTTGAGGAGAGCTAATCAGATGATGCCACGTGTCCTAGGAGTGGTTTAAGCCAGCTAGCAGTGAGGGATCCCATATCATTTTGTCATATCTTTTTTCTTGAAGAGAGAGAAGCTCTAAGAAGAAGAAGAAGGAGAAGGAGTTCTTGAGAGAGAACTAGATTTCCAAGCTTGATCCTTAGAGTTTGAACCGTTTGATCCGTGTTTTGAGGTGAGAATCTTGATCTACTCTTGTTGTTCTTTATGTTGATCTAATCACATTGCATGATCTCGCATGATTCATGAGCCATGCATTGATTTAAAGTTTTGTTCTAGAAAGAGAAAGTGATGTTCTGATGTTCTTGAAGAAAAATCATGTTTTGATCCGAAAGTTTGTAACAAGTTCCATGTTTTTGTGTTTGTTTTCATGAAATCTTCAACTATGGGTACCCAGGTCCATGTTTTTGAACTCATAACATGAAATCTCAGATTTTGAATAAGAAGTTATGATTTTATCATTCATGTTCTTCATGTTCTTTAAGAGGAAACCCAGATTTCCAGACTTCATTTGCTTAAGTGTGGTCATTGAGACCCACTCTTGCCTAGACCACACACCTAGGCCAAGCATCGTATCTTACCTTGGCTTACCATGCATGATCACTTGCACCTTAGCCTATCTTGCATGCACACCTAGGCCGACCACCACACATCTAGGCCAACCACCACACATCTAGGCCGACCATGGTACACCCTTGCCGGCACCTTGTAACATCTCGGCAGGCAGCCGCACACCTAGGCCTAGGAGACCACACCTCGGCCAAAAGGTGTGGGACCTCAGCCAAGACTCCCTGAGTTCACCCAGCTGGGCCATTTTAGCCTAGATCATCTCTGTGCATCCATTCCGAGACCTGGTTGGTACCCAACATGTTTTCCCTAGAAGAAAAACAATGTTTTGACTCCCAGCACATGTTTTGCTTTGTCTTGACTTGGTTTTGGAAAGAAATACCGGGATCATTGTCATTCATGTAAAGCTTGTTTTAAGAATGCATTGCACAACCATCTTTGAGCATTCCTTCTTGTCTTCTTGAAATGCATTTAGTGGATTTTACCATGTATTTGTAGGTCTTGGATTCTTGCCTTAATCCCTACATCCGAAGAACTATTGTAAGTGGTATTTTTAATAAAGCCATGTTATAAAGTTTTGATAAAGCTTTGCTTCGTTTTGGAAAAGTATTTGATCAAGCATGAATGATTATCCTTTATTTTTTGTATCAAGTATTATGTTTGTTTTGATGACATTCTTGGAAAGTCCTTAGTGCTAGGGGACTATAATGCAACTAGTACCCTTGTTTGAGATATCTCTCTTGCCACTGACGGTCTTGTACGGGTGGGTTTGTCTAATCGATTCCGGGTCGATTATTCCCTTGTTTTGTCAGGAATGTCATCCCTTGTATTATGTTAATGCTAGTAAGCATCCCTTGAAGCTTTGAAAGACTTTGATAGATGAACTTGGTTCATCCCTTTGATTTTGTACAAGTTATAATACGTACTGTTTTGATAAAGATCTCGGATATCATTCATTCAAACCTTTATTACTTATATCATTCACTGAGTATCCAAGCTCACCCTCTCCTTTATATATATGTAGGTGATAAGCAAGAAGGCGGTGTCGCCTAAGATATTATTTGCAAGATGTTTTGGATTCATGTTTTGTTAGCATCTTGAAGATTATGCTTCTTAGCTTGTAGTTCATGTCTTTTGTATATTTCGGCTTGAGAAGCCTTTTGATCAAGATGTAATATTTAGTTTCAATTCATTTGTATGCAAGATGTAAAACCATGTTAAGATGTATGACATTTCATTTGATTTATGCACCGCTCTTATGGACTATTGAGATTTAAATTTGCTTCCTCACATGTAAGCCCCATATGTATACTCTGATTGTGTGAATCTTTGTAAGTTGGCCTTCGGTAATCTCGAATTACTAGCCATCATGGCACCATTCTACTAGGGGCGGAATGGGGTCGTGACATTCCCAGTAAATTCTCAGTAAATTACAAAGTAAATTCCTAGTACATTTTTTGTAAATTACTCTATAAATTCTAATTAAATTCTCAGTAAATTACCCAAAAAACTACTCTGTAAATACTCGGTAAATTACACAGTAAATTCTCAGTAAATTATTCCGTAAATTCCGAGTAAATTCTCACTAAATTACTCAATAAATTCCTAGTAATTTCTCAGTAAATTACTCAGTAAATTCCCAGTAAATTACTCGGGAAATTTCCTGTAAATTACTTAGTAAATTCCCTTTAAATTCTCACTAAATTACTCAGTAAATTCCCAATAAGTCACTCAGCAAATTCCCAATAATTTTTCAATAAATTACTCAGTAAATTACCAGTAAATTACTCAGAAAATTCCCTGTAAATTCTCAGTATATTACTTAGCAAATTCTCAGTAAATTTTCAGTAAATTACTTAGTAAATTTCTAGCAAATTCTCAGTAAATTACTTAGTAAATTCAAATAAATTCTCAGTAAATTCCGTGTAAATTTTAAGTAAATTACTCAGTAAATTCCTTGTAAATTCTTAGAAAATTCCTTAGTAAATTCCCAATAAATTACTGAGTAAATTCTCAGTAAATTTCCAGTAAATTACTCTGCAAATTCACTGTAAATTCTCAGTAAATTAATCAGCAAATTCCCAGTAAATTACTCAGTAAATTCCCTGTAAATTCTAAGTAAATTACTCAGTAAATTTCCAGTAAATTCTTAGAAAATTACTCAGTAAATTCCTATAAATTATCTGTAAATTACTCAGTAAATTCCTTGTAAATTCTAAGTAAATTCCTAGTAAATTCTCAGCAAATTTCTCAGTAAATTCCCAGTAAATTCTCTGTAAATTATTTAGTAAATTCCCTGTAAATTCTCAATAAATTACTCAGTAAATTCCCAGTAAATTCCCAGTAAATTCTCAACAAATTATGTAGTAAATTCTCTGTAAATTACATAGTAAATTCTAAGTAAATTGCCAGTTAATTTTCAGTAAATTACTCAGTAAATTTCAAGTAAATTCTCAGAAAATTACTCAGAAAATTCATAGTAAATTCCCAGTAAATTACTCAATAAATTCTTTGTAAATTCTCAGGAAATTACTCAGTAAATTCCCAGTAAATTATTATATAAATTCCCAGAAAATTCTCAGCTAATTACTCAGAAATTCCCCGTAAATTCTCAGTAAATTACTATGTAAATTCTTAGTAAATTCACAGTAAATTCCCAGTAAATTCTCATTAAATTACTTATTAAATTGCCAGTAATTTTCAATAAATTCCGAGCAAATTTTCAGTAAATTACTCTGTAAATTTCAAGTAAATTCTCTGTAATTTACTATGTAAATTCCTAGTAAAATATTCAGTAAATTACACAGTAAATGCCCAGTAAATTCTCAGTAAATTCCCCGTAAATTACTTAGTAAATTTCCTGTAAATTCTCATTAAATTACTCAGTAAATTCCCAGTAAATTCTCAGTAAATTCCCAGTAAATTATCCGTAAATTCCAAGTAATTTCTAAGTAAATTAGTCAGTAAATTCTCAGTAAATTACTCAGTTAATTCAAAGTAAATTCTTAGTAAATTACTCAGTAAATTCCCACTAAATTTTCTGTAAATTAATAAGTAAATTGCCAGTAAATTCTCAGTAAATTTCCAAAAAATTACTCAGTAAAGTCGCAACAAATTCTCAGCAAATTACTCAGTAAATTTCCAGCAAATTACTGAGTAAATTCCCATTAAATTCTCAGTAAATTACTTAGTAAATTCTCAGTAAATTAATCACTAAATTACTCAATAAATTCCCAGTAAATTCTCAGTAAAATACTCAGTAAATTTGCAGTAAATTCTAAGTAAATTACTCAGTAAATTCGCAGTAATTTCTCAGTAAACAACTCAGTAAATTCGCCGTAAATTCTCAAAAAATTCAAGTAAATACCCAGTAAATTCTCAATAAATTACTCAGTAAATTCCCTGTAAAATTCTCAGTAAATTACTTAGTATATTTCCAGTAAATTCCCAGTAAATTATTGAGTAAATTCCCTATAAATTCTCAGGAATTTACTCAGTAAATTCCCAATAAATTACTCAGTAAATTCCCTATAAATTCTCAGTTAATTACTCAGTAAATTCCAAGTAAATTTTCATTAAATTATTCAGTAAATTCCCTGTAAATTCTCAGTAAATTACTCAGTGAATTCTCATTAAATTCTCTCTAAATTCTCAGTAAATTACTCTGTAAATTCTCGGTAACTCTCAGAAAATTCTCAGTAAATTACTCCGTAAATTCTCAGAAAATTGCAAGTAAATTCTCGATAAATTACTCAGAAAATTCCCAGTAAATTCTTTGTAAATTACTCAGTAAATTCAAAGTAAAATCCGAGTAAATTCTCATTAAATTCTAACTAAATTCCCAATAAATTACTCCGTAAATTCCAAGAAAATTCTCAGTAAATTACTCAGTAAATTCTCAGTAAATTACTTAGTAAATTACTAGTAAATTCTCAGTAAATTACACAGTAAATTCCCAATAAATTACTCTGTAAATTCCCCGTCAATTGTCAGCAAATTCTCAGTAAATTACTCAGTAAATTCTCAGTAAATTACTCAATAAATTCCCAATAAATTCTTAGTAAATTTCCTATAAATTTTTAGTATATTACTTCGTAAATTCTCAGTAAATTACTTAGTAAATTCCCTATATATTCTCAGTAAATCACTCTGTAAATTCTCAGTTAATTTCCAATAAATTACTCAGTAAATTCCTTGTAATTTCTCAGTAAAGTACTCAGTAAATTCCTAGTACATTCTCATTAAATTACTCAGTAAATTCCCAGTAAATTAATCAGTAAATTCTTAGTAAATTACTCAGTAAATTAATAGAAAATTCTATGAAAATTACTCTGTAAATTGCCACTAAATTCTCGGTAACTTACTCAGTATATTCCTAATAAATTCTTAGTAAATTACTCAGTAAATATGCAGTAAATTCTCAGTAAATTCCCAATAAATTCTCAATAAATAACTCAATAAATTCCCATTAAATTACTCGGTAAATTCTAAGTAAATTTCCATTAAATTACTCGGTAAATTCTAAGTAAATTCTCAGTAAATTACTCAGTAAATTCTCAGCAAATTCTCACTAAATTAATCAGTGAATTCCTAGTAAATTATCAGAAAATTCCTTGTAAATTCTCAGTAAATTACTCAGAAAATTCAAAGTAAATTACACAGTAAATTCCCTGTAAATTGCTCAGTAATTTCCCAGTAATTATTAGTAAATTACTCAGTAAATTCCCCGTAAATTCGCAGTAAGTTTCAAGTAAATTCTAAGTAAATTACTCAAATTCCTAGTAAATTACTCAGTTAATTCCCAGTAAATTCTCATTAAATTACTCAATAAAGAAATTGTAAATTCTCAATAAATTACTCAGTAAATTCTAAGTAAATTCCTTTGTAAATTCTCCGTAAATTACTCAAAAAAATTTCAGTAAATTCTCAGTAAATTAATCAGTAAATTGCTGTAAGTTTTCAGGAAATTACTTAGTAAATTACTCAGTAAATTCTCAGTAAATTACTCAGTAAATTCTCTGTAAATTACTAAGTCAATTCCTTGTAAATTCTCATTAAATTACTTAGTAAATTCTCAGTAAATTACACAGTAAATTCCCTGTAAATTCTTAGTTAATTACTTTGTAAATTCTCTGTATAGTCTCAGTAAATTACCAGATAATTTTCTGTACATTACTCAGTAAATTTTCAGTATATTCTCAATAAATTACTAAGTAAATTCTCAGTAAATTCTCAAAAAATTCACAGTAAATTACTCAGTAAATTCCATGTAAATTCTCAGTAAATTACTTTGTAAATTCCAGTAAATTCTCATTAAATGCCTAAGTAAATTCCAGTAAATTACTAAGTAAATTATCAGTAAATTCCAAGTAAATTCTCAATAAATCAGTCAGTAAATTACAAATTAAATTCCCAGTAAATTACTAAGTAAATTCTCAATAAATTCCGATTTATTTCAAAGTAAATTCTTAGTAAATTACTCAGAAAATTCCCACTAAATTTTCAGTAAATTACTAAGAAAATTGCCAGGAAATTCTCAGTAACTTACTATGTAAATTCCTAGTAAATTACTCGGTAAATTTGCAATAAATTATGAGTAAATTCACAGTAAATTCACAGTAAATTACTCAGTAAATTCTCAGTAAATCAATCACTAAATTACTCAGTAAATTCTCAGTAAATTACTCAGTAAATTTGCAGTAAATTCTCAGTAAATTCCACGTAAATTTTCAGTAAATTACTCAGTAAATTTCAATAAAATTCCTTATAAATTCTCAGTAAATTCCCTGTAAATTCAAAGTAAATTACTCAGTGAATTCCCATTAAATTCTCAATAAATTAATGAGTAAATTCCGAGTAAATTCTCAGTAAATTATTCAGTAAATACCCAGTAAGTAATTTACTCAGTAAATTCTCAGAAAATTGTCAGTAAATTACTCAGTAAATTCCTAGTAAATTGTTAGTAAATTACTCAGTAAGTTCTCAGTAAATTCCTAGTAAATTCTCGATAAATTACTCAGTAAATTCTCAGTAAATTACTCAGTAAATAGCCACTAAATTCTCCATAAATTACTCAGTAAATTCCCAGTAAATTCTTAGTAAATTGCACAGTAAATTCGCAGTAAATTCCAAGTAAATTCTTAGTAAATTCCCATTAAATTCTCACAAAATTACTCAGTAAATTCCCAGTAAATTCTCAGTAAATTACTAAGAAAATTCTAAGTAAATTACTGAGTAAATTTCTAGAAAATTCTAAGCAAATTACTCAATAAATTCCTAGTAAATTCTCAGTAAATTACTTAGTAAATTCCCAGTAAATTCTCAGTAAATTACTCAGTAAATTAATCAATAAATTTGCAGTAAATTACTTAGTAAATTCGCAGTAAATTCCCAATAAATTCAAAATAATTACTCGGTAAATTCCCTATAAATTAATTAGTAGATTCCCAATAAATTATCTGTAAATTTCAGTAAATTCTCGGTAAATTACTCAGTAAATTCCCAATAAATTACTCAGTAAATTATTGAGTAAATTCCCAATAGATTTTCAGTAAATTACTTAGTAAATTCTTTGCAAATTACTCAGCAAATTACTTAGTAAATTCCCAGTAAATTCTCAATAAATTACCAGTAAATTCTCATTAAATTACTCAGTAAATTCCTTATAAATTATCTGTTAATTGCGTAGTAAATTCTCAGTAAATTCTCTGTAAATTACTCAGTAAATTCCCAGTAAATTCTCAGTATGTTTTTAGTAAATTACTCAGTAACTTCCTAGTAAATTCTAACTAAATTAATCTGTAAATTCCCAGAAAATTCCCAGTCAATTACTCAGCAAATTCGCACTAAATTACTCAGTGAATTCCCAGTAAATTACTGAGTAAATTCTCAGTAAATTCCCAGTAAATTTCCAGCAAATTACTCAGCAAATTCCAAGTAAATTCTGAGTAAATTACTCAGTAAATTCCCACTAAATTTTCAGTAAATTACTCAGTAAATTACCAATAAATTCTCAGTAAATTCTTAGTAAATTACTCAGTAAATTTTCAGTAAATTACTTAGTAAATTCTTAGTAAATTCTCAAAAAATTACTCAGTAAATTCTCAGTAAATTACTAAGTAAATTCCCTGTAATTTTTCGGTAAATTACTCAGTAAATTACTTAGTAATTTCCCTGTAAATTTTAAGTAAATTACTCAGTAAATTACAGAGGAAATTCTCATTAAAGTCCCTTTAAATTCTCAGTAAATTACTCAGTACATTCCCAGTATATTCACAGTAAATTCTCAATAAATTCTCAGTAAGTTACTCAGTAAATTCTCAGTAAATTACTCAGTAAATTCCCACTAAATTCTCAGTAAATTCCTAGTAAATTCTCAATAATTTCTTAGTAAACTACTCAGCAAATTTTCAGTAAATTCTCAGTAAATTCGCAGTAAATTACTCAGTAAATTATCAGTAAATTCCCAGTAAATTCTCAGTAAATTACTCAATAAATTACTCAGTAAATTCCCTATAAATTTTCAGTGAATTACTCAGCAAATTACTTAGTAATTTCCCTGTAAATTTTAAATAAATTACTCAGTCAATTCTCAGTAAATTACTCAGAAAGTTCAAGTTAATTTTCAGTAAATTCCCTGTAATTCTCAGTAAATTACACAGTAAATTCTCATTAAATTATTCAGTAAATTTCCTTTAAATTCTCAGTAAATTACTTAGTAAATTCCCAGTAAATTCACAGTAAATTACTCAGTAAATTCCAAGTAAATTTTGAGTAAATTACTCAGTAAGTTCTCACAAATTCTCAGTAAATTCTTAGTAAATTACTCAACAAATTCCCAGTAAATTCTCAGTAAATTACTCTGTAAATTCCCAATAAATTCTCAGAAAATTACTCAGTAAATTCCCTGTAAATTTTCAGTAAATTACTCAGTAAATTAGTAAATTACTTAGTAAATTCTCAGTAAATTACATAGTAATTTCTCTGTAAATTTTCAGTAAATTACTCAGTAAATTCTCAATAAATTACTTAGTAAATTTCAAGTTAATTTTTAGTAAATTACACAGTAAATTCCCTGTAATTCTCAGTAAATTACACAGTAAATTCTCATTAAATTATTCAATAAATTCCCTTTAAATTCTCAGTAAATTCTCTGTGAATTCCAAGTAAATTTTTAGTAAATTATTTAGTAAATTCTCAATAAATTACTCAGTAAATTGCCACTAAATTCTCGGTAAATTACTCAGTAAATTCCAAGTAAATTCACAGTAAATCTCTGTAATTCTCAGTAAATTACACAGTAAATTCTTATTAAATTATTCAATAAATTCCCTTTAAATTCTCTGTGAATTCCAAGTAAATTTTTAGTAAATTATTCAGTAAATTCTCAGCAAATTCTTAGTAAATTCTAGATAAATTACTCAGTAAATTGCCACTTAATTCTCAGTAAATTACTCAGTAAATTCGCAGTAAATTCGTAGTAAATTCTCAGTAAATTCCTATTAAATTCTCACAAAATTACTTAGTAAATTTCTCGTAAATTTCTCAGTAAATTCCAAGTAAATTCTCACAAAATTACTCAGAAAATTCTTAGTCAATTACTGAGTAAATTCCCAGAAAATTCTAAACAAATTCCCAGTAAGTAACTTAGTAAATTCCCAGTAAATTCTCAGTAAAGTACTCAGTAAATTCCCAGTAAATTCGCAGTAAATTACTCAGTAAATTCCCAGTAAATTTTAAGTAAATTACTTAGTAAATTACTCGTAAATTCAAAGTAAATTACTCAGTAAATTCCCTTTAAATTCTCTGTAAATTAATTAGTAGATTCCCAGTAAATTCTAGTAAATTCTCAGAAAATTACTCAGTAAATTCCTAGTAAATTACTCAGTAAATTCCCAGTAAATTCTCAGTAAATTACTTAGTAAATTATTTAGAAAATTCCCAATAGATTCTCAGTAACTTACTTACTAAATTCCTTGTAAATTACTCAGCAAATTACCTGTAAATTCTAATTAAATTACTCAGTAAATTCCTTGTAAATTCTCTATAAATTATTCAGTAAATTACTCAGTAAATTTTCAGTAAATTACTCAGTAAATTCCCAGTAAATTCTCAGTAAATTACACAGTAACTTCCTCGCAAATTCTCACTAAATTAATCTGTAAATTCCTAGTAAATTACTGAGTAAATTCTCAGTAAATTATTGTAGACACCCCATTTTTGACCGACCTTAAGACTCAGACGTCATCGACTGAGCGCTCGATGATCGCGCATGTTTGTGCTCGTTTCGAGTTTCCGGAGTTTTCGGTTGAGTGCCTTGCCTCCGGGCCTCTAAACTCTTTGTGTTTTGGCTTGGTTTGTGGACCATGCCTTGTTGACCTTGCCTAGAGGGAGAGAGAGGCTTGTATGCCACTTTTTGTAGTCGTAGACTACTTTTCCCTCTTGTAGGCTGGTTTCCGGTTTCCGGAGCCTTCGGCCGAGCGCCTTGTCTCGGGACCTCTTAACGTTCTCCTCTTGGCTTGGTTTTTGGATCATGCCTTGTTGCCTTTGCCTAGAGGGAAACAGAGGTCTGTAGACTACCTTTTGTAGTTGTAGACTACTTTTCCCTCGTAGACCACTTTTTGTGCTCGTAGACTAGTTTTCGAAGCTTCCGGCTGCGTGCCTTGTCCCGCGAACTTTTGTCTTGCTTCCTTTTTGGTTTGGTTTTGAACCAAACCTTGTTACCCTTGTCTGGAGAGTGGAACAGGGGGTGTAGACCAGTTTCTCCCCCTGTAGATCACTTTTCTTCCCTGCCAGCTAGTTTTCTGGTCGGCCAGCTGGTCTTGGTGGTCTGTGGACCACCTAAAGTGGTCGGCAACCATGCCACTACCTTTCTCTCTTTATGCAGACCATCTCTCCCCCCTTGCCGACCAGTTGTTCTCCTTGCAGACCACTTTTTGTGGTCAGTCGACTAGTGGAGTGGTCGGCCGACCACCTCAATTGGTCGGCACTTTTTCTGCAGATATTTTCTTGCCAGCCGTGCCAGTTGTTGGGCATAGAAACCATCCTCCATACACGTGTATGGAGGGATTGCATTAAGCTTCAAGCTTGTTCAACAAGCTTGAGGCTTGGTTTTCTATAAGAGGGAGGCTCTCTCTCCTTCTCCAGGTTCAGAAAAAAATTGGCTGAGGGCTATACATATCATCTATCTCTATACTTCTTCCTTTCTCTCTATATTTGTGCTTAAAAGTGTCATTTCTTCACACTTTTGAACACAAACAGCTAGTGAAACACCTTTGCTTTGGAGCTGAGGCACCTTGAAGCCGGTTTTGGGGTTTTTGGATTGCTTTTGGTCCCAAAAGGTTGCTGGAGTTGCTGCTTTGTCCTTGTTCTTCAAGGGTAAGAAACTAGCCCCTTAAAGCTTTGTTTTTGATTAAGTCTTTGGCCTCATTTGCATGATGTTTTAGGCTTAACTTTCTACTGCAAAAAGATTCATTTTTAAGTATTTGAAATGTTTGTTTGAGGTTCCTTTGGTGTTGGGGGTGGTCTACTCCCTTTTGTGCCTTGATTGGCTTTGTTTTGAGCCATCCTTTAGGCCTTTGGATCACCTTTGTTTGGCCTCTCCACCACTGAATTTCAGAGGAATTTCAGTGATGGAAAGTGTGTTTTGAGGCCCTAAATGGGTGGGGGTTGTCCCCCCCCTCCTCTTCTCTTGTTTGCTTGTGTTGATGGCTCATCAAAGTAGCATGTTTGTTAAGCTTGTTTTGGCTCCATCTCAGCCTATTTTTTGGCCCTATTTCAGTATGGCATACCTCTGTTTTGGCTTAGTTTAGGCCACCCTTGCATGCTCTATACACTTGTAGTGTAATCTTTGCAAACTAGCCTTGTATGCTTAAGGTTTTAACTCACCTTTCTAGCATGTATTGGTTCCATTTCAGCATGTTTTTTTGTCATTATTTAACATGCCTTAACTCTGATTTTGGTTGGTAGAGTCATCTCTTGCTTGGTTTTTACACTTGTAGTGTAATCCCCTTTGTTGGCCTAGTGTGCTCCATGCTTCATGCCTCTAATCCTAGCTTGTGTTAGCTCTATCTCAGCATGTATTTGCTATTGTTTTGCCATGTTTAAGCTCTGTTTTAAGTGGTCTTGATAATTTGGACCTTGCTTTGTATAGCCATAGTTCATTCTTGCTCACTAGCTTTGTGTGTTCAAGTCACTAGCATGCATTGCTTGGGCTATTTGCATGATTTAGCATCACTTGATACATGATTTCAGAGCATGTTTCATGGCCATACACTCGCATTTGTCACTCTTTCAATGCTTTTGGAAAGTTGAGCTTTATGCCTTAAATATGAGCCAATGTGTATGCCATCTTGCCTAAGCTTTTGGGCTACCATTTCAATGTGTTTTTGGTGTTATTTTGCCATGATACAACTCTGTTTTTGGTTGGTTAGGGCATCCCTCATTTGCTTCTTACACTTGTAATGTAATCATGCTCATTGGCCTAGCTTACTTGATGTTTTAGCTTATCATGCTAGCTTGTTTTGGCTATACTCCGTACATGTTTTAGCATTGTTTTGACATGCTTTAGGACTGTTTTAGGTGTTCTTGATCTTTTGGGGCTTGCTTTATATAGCTATAGTGCAAGTGCCTATGCTAGTTTCAAGCTTTGAGCCTCCTAGCATGCTTCATTTGTGACATGTGCATGATTTGGCATCATTTAACATGTTATTTCAGAGCATATTGCATTGCCATGTTCTCACTTCTTTCACTCTTTGAGTGCTTTTAAGAGTTGTGCATTTGTGCCTCGCTTATGGGCTAATGCGTATGCATGCATGCCTAGACTTTTGAGCTCCCATCCCAGCATGTTTTGGTCTTTGTTTTGACCAACTTGAGCTCTGTCTATGGTTGGTTCAATCATTTGTGACATGTATTGCATGCCTCTTGTGTAGTTCCTTTTAGTAGCCTTGTGCCTTAGGGCCTCTTGCACGCTATACTTGTGTGTTTATGTGATTTGGCATCATTTAACACTTGATTTCAGAGCATATAGTATTGCCATGTTCTCATGCATGTCACTCTTTGAGTGTGTTTGAGAGTTGACCCTTATGCCTAGTTGATGAGCCATCACATGAGCATGTGTTCTTGGCCCTTTTGTGCTTAAGTTTTGGTTTGTTGGTGTAGACGCGCCCGAACGTCCCGGGAGGGAATCCTGTTTTGTTTATTGGGCTCACTACAGTTCAGGACTCAATGTCACGGTTCTGTATCTAATCTCGCAGAGTGCAATGCAAGACCAATGAATCATCAAAGAGTCCAAATCCGGCAAATCATTTTTGAAAAATAGATTTTTAGAAAGAAGTGCCAAACATGGACTGCTTTGCCAGATACAGAGTCGCCACCTAAATATTTATTTTGGGAGAATTTAGGAAACCCTGACTCGTTTCCTAAGGCCACGTGTCCATCATCACCAAAGTTGCCTCGGCTCGGGAACTTGGGTACGATTGGGGAAGGTCGCTTCATGAGCACCCCCGCTCACCTGATCAAAGATCGGCCTCTACTAACCATGATATCAAGTTTTGAAAACATTATGTGCTCTTATCCCGGTTATTAGCCTAGAATTACTATGTGATGCGCGCAGCATACAAGTATAGACTGGATCGCCTGAGTTGGAACAAAACATTTCATGTTTGTTTATTTTGAAAATAGTTTGATGATGCTACTCGCAAGTAGGCTAAGACGTGGATTTGCCACCCTCAAGTGGGCTTAGAAAACATGGTTTTGCCACTATCTAGTGGGCTTAAAACTCACAGTCAATGCATTATTCCAATTCAGATAATCCAACCTTCACCCACAGGCATTTAGGCAGATATATCACATAAGCACATAGCCTCATGGTAAGCATGCTATCATGGCAAACACACACACATGCGGTATGCTAAAGCATAAAAGCTTACCAAGTACTCCAAGCCAAAGAAAGAAACTAATTAGAAAACATGCATGAATCCTAACTATACAGATATGCCTAATGCAATACATGCAGGAATGCAACTATAATAGGCTCGGCTATTCTAAGATAGCATATGATGATGCTACAGCTAACACGTATTCAATTAAGAAATGAAGTACAATGCAATTAGTATGATGTGCCGAGCCTGGTGCATGCAAAACAGAAGAATGAATGCAAACATGCAAACATAAGTATGCTAATTGAAATATGCCCTAATCTAACCATCATAAGCTAGTAAATAAAAGGGAGAAAGATGTGGGGTTGGAAGACATACACACACTCACGCACACTTATTACACAATGGCCCTCGCTCGGAGGGTCCGAATAAATAATACAAACCAAACAAATGATTAACTACTCTAGCTAATTAAATATTACAAAACTTCTAATTAATTAACAAATTAGTTGCAAAAAAAACGGAAGTAGCCGCAGCCCCGCCTCAGGATGATTGGATGATGCATGCTCGATTTGCGTCGCCCAGAAACCCGTTGCCATGCCACTGTTGCCTCTGTTCGCACTGTTCTACACCTTTGAGGACTGTGAAAATCCTGAGGCACCTCTGAACTACTCCTTGATCATTTTGGGATGCCACCGGCCAAGGTAAAGATCCACCGGCCATTGATAAATGGTCATCGACCAGTTGTGAAGCCATCGGCCAGATATTTTTGGTCGGTCGGCACTGTATGTAGTCGGTCGGCCAAATATTCCTGCAGAATCCTGTTTTGACAACAGCAGAGGACAGACAGTGCATGGCAAGGAAATTTCAAAGCAATGTGTGCATTGCCACTCTCCCTATCATTCTATAGACTCAAGGGAGTGTGGCACTCGGCCCTCGGGCCACAAACCACGCATTTCAATGCATGATGGCCAAAGGCACCAAGCTTGCAAATCAATGTAAATGAATGCAACAAATGAGTGAATGCTTCACGCCCTATCATGTTGAGATCAAGGGCGTCAGCGACCGAGGATTGAGACGTGTTTCGTCACTTTGAGTATGAACACACCTCATTCCTCATGTTTGGTTTGACACCCCAAACCAAACATAATGCAATGTATGTATGCAATATGGCTCAAGTGCACAAAATGGCATCAAGTATGCAATATGAGGCTAAGTTAGAAAAACATGCCAAATGCAATGTAACCTATACATGCAAATATGCAATATGCCAAGCATGCAAAATGCAATGTATCAAACATGGAAAAATATGCAATGGACCTAGCATGTGCCAACACACAATGAACCAAATATGCAACAAACGTGCGACGAACATGCAATGGTGGACTTAAACCGCAAAGGGCAGACCTCAGCCTTGCCATAAACAGTGGCCAAAAGTGATGGAAATGATGGACAAATGCTCATGCAAACATGCACACCAATGGGCCTAAAACTAAGGCATAAAAGGGAGCATTCCACTACAACTATCATGACCACACATGGCATGGATTATGCAACCAAAAACAGAGTTTCAATGCGTCAAAATACACCCCAAAACCCACTGATATGGCAGCCCAAGGACTTAAACAAAAAGGCATACACCAAGGACTCAAACATGGAGCATAGGACCACAACTCTTCAAGGCATTGAAAGGGTAACAAATGCAAGCATGTAAGCATAAAACATGGATTGAAATGGCATGATAAGTGATTCCAAATCACTGAAATAGCCTAAGTAATGCATGCTAAAGACTCACACACCCGAAGCCAACAAGCTAAAATGCAAAGAGGCTATACAAAGTATGGAAAGCATGACCAAATCAACACCCAACAGAGCTTAAACATGATAAAACATGACCAAAAACTTCACAAAGCTAAGCCAAAACATGCAAGCATGGTGATCCAAATGCAAGATGCATCTCTAGGCGAAATAGAGGAATGCAAGGCAAGTGTATGGGCATGCAAGGGGTCGACAAACCAACATGGAACAGAGGTAAAACATGCTAGATAAACACCAAATAACCTCTGAAATAAAGCCAAACAAAGCTAGGCATGCATGCTTTCCTTATGAGCCAAAACGCAAGCAAATGAGACACAAAGGGAGAGGGGTGTCCCTCCCCTATACAAGACCTCAAAACCCCTTCACCACCACTAAAAATCCTCTGGATTTCAGTGGTGAGAAGGCCAATACACGAAAGTTCCCAAAGCTCAACAAAGAAGGCACAAAAGAGGCCAAACAAGGCCTAAGAGGGGGAGGTCGACCCCAAACACAAAAATGACCTTAATGAAACATCTTAAACATGAAAAATTAGAACTTTTATCAGTTATACACAAAGCTCAAAACAGTATGCAAAGTAGGTTAAAAGCTAGTGCAAGAATGGGGAATATAAAGTAATAGTGCTCACCCTTGAAGAACACTTCAAGAACCAAAACTCCAGCCCCCTTTTCTGATCAAAACCAACTCAAAAGCTCCAAGAACAACCTCTCAACACCTCAATAACCATGGTATGGTGTAACACTAGGTGTCTTAGTGCAAAACTAAGAACAAAACTCACTTTTGGACACTTTAACACACACAAATGTAGAGAGAGGGAGATATAGAGAGAGAGTGGTGTATATGCCATATATATCTCTAATTTGCTGAACCTCTTCAAAGGAGAAGAGAGGCCTTCTTTTATAGAGCAAGACAAGGGCCTAAACTTCTTAGAGAAGCTAAACAAAATGGGTCAAAGGGGGTCAAGCTTCTTGAGGAAGCTAAGACAAAGGGTTCAAGCTTCTTAAGGAAGCTAAGACAAAGGTAAAAGCTTCCTCAAGAAGCTAGAGCAAAGGGTGCAAGCTTCTTCAAGAAGCTTAGAACAAAAGGGTGCAAATGGTGCAAATCCTCCATACACGTATATGAAGGACAGATCTGTGTGCTCCAGCTGGCACAGTTGGCATGCACAATGCCTAAAAAAGGCAAAAAAAGAAGTCCCCGGCCAGAAAGTATGGCCGATTGACCAAATTAAAGGCCGACCGACCATCAAAGGTGCCGACCGGCCATCACCAATGGCCGGTGGCAAGAGAACATGGCCGGTGACATCATGCCTTGGCCGGTGGGATCCGGGGATGGCTGACAAGCCATTCTCTGGCCTCAAAAGCAAAAACTAACAAGTTCTTGGTCCAAAACCAAGCACAGAACAGTCCAGTTAAGAGATCCTGAGGCAAGGCGCGCGGTCGAGACCTCCGGGAACTCAAAACGAACACGAACATGGATGATCATCGGGTGTTCAAACGATGACATCCAAGTCTTGAGGACGGTCAAAAATGGGGTGTCTACAGTTGGCCACTGTTTTGGAGCCTTTGAGGTTTGTCCATAGTTGGTTTAAGTCCATTGAGCATTGTAGTGTATGCCTCGTGTGTAACATGCTTCACTAGCTTTGATGCATTAGCTTTTCAACATGCCATGCATGCATTGTTTGCACGATAGAATCTTGTGCATGCCATTAGCATTGATAGGTTGATCATGTTGTATGCATTGCATTGCATTGTGTTTGGATCGGACGTTAATCCAAACACGAGAAACGAGGGGCGTTTCATACTTGAAGTGATAAAACGTGCCTCATTTCTCGGTCGCCGACCCTCTTGATCATGTATGATAGAGGTTAAGGCCCTTATGTGTTATTTGTGCATTCATTGACATTGAATTGTGCAAACTTGGCTTCTCGGCCATCGTGCATTGCGATGCTCGGTTAGTGGCCCGAGAGTCGAGAACCACACCCCCTTGAGCTTAAGAAATGATAGGGAGGGTGGTTGTGCACACATACCTTGCAAATACACTGCCGTTTCCCTTCTTGTTCTCTGTTGCAGCAAATTGGAGCTTGGCAGAATTTTCTAGTCGGCAGACCATAAAAAGTGGTCGGCCACTTTTTCTGGTCTGCAGCATGTTTAGGTGGTCTACAACACCATTAAGTGGTCGGCAGCTGTCACGACCCCATTCCGCCCCTAGTAGAATGGTGTCGTGATGGCCAGTAATCCGAGATTACCAAAGGCCAACTTACAAAAATTCACACACAATCAGAGTATAAATATATGGGCCTACATGTGCGGAAGCAAATTTAAATATAAGTAGTCCATAAGAGTTGTGCATAGATCAAATGAAATGACATACATCTTAACATGGTTTACAACTTGGATACAAATAAAATAAAGTACATGCTACATCTTGATCAAAAGGTTTCTCAAGCCGACATATACAAAAGGAGTGAGTTAAAACTAAGAAACATAATCTTCAAGACGATACAAAACATGAATCAAAACATCTTGCACATAACATCTTAGGCGTCACCGCCTTCTTGCTCGCCACCTACATATATATAAAGGGAAGGGTGAGCTTGGATACTCAGTGAATGATATAATTAATAAAGGTTTGAATGAATGATATCCGAGATCTTTATCAAAACAATACATATCGTAGCTTGTAACAAAACATGGGATGAATCAAGTTCATCAATCAAATCTTTCAAATCTTCTTGGGATGTTTAATAACATCTACATAATACATGGGGGATGACATTCCGGACAAAACAAGGGAATATTCAACCCGGAATCGATTAGACAAATCCCCCCGCATGAGGCCGTCGGTGGGGCCATCCATACAAGACCGTCGATGGCAGAGATCTCTCAAACATGGTGCTACATGGGCTTAAAGTTCCCTAGCATGGGAGGACTTTCCAAGAATGTCATCAAAACAAGATAATACTTGATACAAAAACTAGGGATAATCATTCATGCTTGATCAAATACTTTTCCAAAACGAAGCAAAGCTTTATCAAAACTTTATAACATAGCTTTATTAAAAATACCACTCACATAGCTCTTCGGGTGTAGGGTTTAAGGCAAGGATCCAAGACCTACAAATACATAATAAAGTCTACTGAATGCATTTCAAGAAGACAAGAAAGAATGCTCAAAGATGGCTATGCAATGCATCCTTAAAACAAGCTTTACATGAATGAAAATGATCCCGGCATTTCCTTCCAAAACCAAGTCAAGACAAAGTAAAACATGCTGGGAGTTAAAGCACTATTTTTCATCTAGGGAAAACATGCTGGGTACCAATCAGGTCTTGGAATGGATGCACAGAGATGATCTAGGCAAAAATGACCTAGCTGGGTGAACTCAGGAGGTCTTGGCCGAGGTGTGGTTACCTAGGCTTCGGTGTGCAGCTGTCTGCCGAAGTGTTACAAGGTGCCGGCAAGGGTGTACCATGGTCGGCCTAGGTGTGCAATGGTTAGCCTAGGTGTGCATGCAAGATAGGCTAAGGTGCAAGTGATCATGCAAGGTAGGCCAAGGTGAGATACGATGCTTGGCCTAGGTGTGAGATCTAGGCAAGAGTGGTCTCAGTGACCACACCTAGGGAAATGAGGTCTGGAAATCTGGGTTTCCCTCTTGATGAACATGAAGAACATGAAGGACAAGAACATGAAGAACATGGATGCTAAAATCATAACTTCTTTATTCAAAATTTGAGATTTCATGAGATGAGTTCGAAAACATGGACCTGGGTACCCATACTTGAAGATCTTATGAAAACAAACACAAAAACATGGATTTTGATACAAACTTTCGGATCAAAACATGGTTTTTCTTCAAGAACACATGAACGTCACTTTCTTTTTCTAAAACAAGTTTTAAATCAATGCATGGCTTATGAATCATGCTAGATCATGCAATGTCATCGGATCAATATAAAGAACAACAAGAGTAGATCAAGAATCTAACCTCAAAATACGGATCAAACGGTTCAAGGTGTGAAGATCAAGCTTGGAAATCTAGTTCTCTCTCTAAGAACTTCTTCTTTCCTCTTCCTAGAGCTTCTCTCTCTATAAAGGCAAAGATATGACAAATGATGTTGGTTTCTCTACTGCCAGCAGACTTAACCCTCTGCTGGGACACGTGGCATTACCGGATTGGATCTCCTCAAAAAGGTGACAGAATGACAAGATAAGAGAATGACAAAATGTATACAACAAGCAAGGTGACATGGGCACTCCAACAAGGTAATGACCTCGGATTAGGACATAGGCTTCGGCAAGTAAGGTCTCAATGATCTCGATTAGAAAGGATAACACTTGACCTAGCTGTGCCACACCTCGGTCTAGGTCATACCAGTCCCGGAACAAGATCACTAGGTGCAAGGATCAAAGATCTAGGATGCCTAGATGATAACATCTCGGCCTAGGTGATGCACACCTCGGCCTAGATGATGACATCTCGGCCTAGATGATGACATCTCGGCCAATATGCCAGGGTGAAGGTGGAGGTCAACCAAAGTGGTTCCAAGATGGTCCTAGGTGTAAAAGGCTCAAAGGTGTGACCTAGGCTTGACATGACCTAGGCTTGTCATGACCTAGGCTTGACATGACCTAGGCTTGACATGACCTAGGCTTGACTTGACCTAGGCTTGACATGACCTAGGCTTAACAAGTCTAAGTCTACAAATGCAAGCTTAACAAGACAAAATCATGCAAATGCACATGAACATGACTAAGACATAAATGTGGGTTATTATAGCAGCCCTCCTGGAGGTTTCCATGATGGAGTAAAAGTTATCTGGAGATTTGTGCGGTGTTCTGAAATCAAATGCAAACAGAGGCAAGTTGGGGCATAATAATGGATTTCCGAACGAGGCGACCGAGCATGCATGCACTTCTCGCCCCGAGGCTCCTTTTAATTGCTTTGCTTAGCTAGTTAACTATTTGGTTTTGTACTTAATTAGTTAATGCACTTAGCTATTCATTTGTGTTTGTAATTAGTTAACTTGTTAGTTAATTAGCTTCGTTTTGTAATAATTAGTTTAAGTAGCTTAGCTTAGAATAGCTTAGCTTTTATTCGGACCCTCCGTCGAGAGGGCACATTGTTGTAATAAGTGTGCGTGTGCGTGTGTGTGAATGTCTTCCAACCCCACGTCTTTCTCCCTTTTACTTATCAGTTTTTGATGGTTAGTTTATGGCATATTTTGATTAGCATACCTTATGCTCACATGCGTGGATCATTCATTTGTATTGCATGCACCAGGCTCGGCGCATCATTCAAACTGCATTGTATTTTAATACCGATTTGAATACATGTATCAAATGTCGCATTCATATGCCATTTTTAGATAGCCGAGCTGTAGACACCCCATTTTTGACCGTCCTCAAGACTTGGTTGTGCTTGTAGGTACACCCAACAACTGGTTCGATTGCTCGCCCAGCACTCGACTGTCGCGGCAGAACGTCACCGGTTCGAGTTTCCCGGACCTTGTATCTTTTCTGCCTCATTTTTGGACCCTGATTTGGTCCTTTCAGAGTGGCCCTCCTGGTGCACTGCCGGCCATGGTATGGCACTGCCGGCCATGGATTTGTTCCTATCGGCCACTGATGAAGCCCTGCCGGCCATCAGTGTGGCACTGCCGGCCATTACTGATGGCCGGCACCCCCCTATCTCAGCTGGTTTTCCTCCAGATCTTTTGAGCCAGCTGGATTTTTGTTTGCTCCCCTCCATACACATGTATGGAGGGATGAAGGTCTTGCAAAGCTTCTTGAAGAAGCTTTGGCTTTTCATTCTTCTATATAAGGAAGAGGCCTCTTCCTTAGATAGGGTTCTGAGTTTTTGAAGAGCAAAAACTCCCTTTCTCTCTATATTGCTTGTGTTTTGTGCCTTAAGGTTGGATTTCCTTGCACTTTTGCACTACAACACATAGATATACACCACCACCATTGAATCAAGCTTCTTGGGAGGTCTTCTTGAGGTCTAAAAGCAAGCTTCCACCCCCTGAAATTGCTGATTTCAAAGAGGGTCTTCAAGGGTGAGCATTTCCCCCATTTTTGCATTTTCTTGCACCTTGCTTTAGACCTCTTTGCATATTGTTTTAGGCTTTGCTTATAACTGAAAAAAGTCTTGTTTTTAAGTGCATTTTAAGTTTGGTTAAGGTCATTTTTCTGTTTGGGGTGTGTAGCCCCCTTGCATGCTTTGTTTGGCTTCATTTTAAGCCATATTTGGAGGCCTCCGAGCTAGCCTTGGTTTGGCCTTCCTACCACTGAAATCCAGTGGATTTTTAGTGGTAGAGGTGTGGTTTTGAGGTCCTAAATCAGAGGGGGTAGTCCCCTCTCTTTGTATTCCTCTTTGCTTGCACATTTGGCCTTCCAAAGGACCACCCCTCTATGCATTTTTGAGGCTTGGTCTAGGCCCTTTTTTGTGACTTCTAGGACCTACCTTGGCCCTGTCCAAGGCTGGTTTGGTCATGTCTTGCTTGCATCTTGCATGTATAGTGTAACTCCATCCATAGCTCATCAAAGTAGCATGTGTGCATGGTCTTTGTTGAGCCCATTTCAGTGGATTTTTGGTGATGTTTTACCATGCCATGAACCTGTTTTGGATTGGTTTTGTTACTCCATGCTTGCATGATGCACTTGTAGTGTAAATCCCCTAAACTAGCTTCATATGCTCCATGTCTTGCCATGTCATTTTAGCTTGTTTGGTTTACATTTCAGCATGGATTTGGTCATCATTTGGCATGTCATGACCCTATCCATAGTTGGTTTGATCATCCTTTGCATGCTCCATATAGGTGTAGAACAAATCTTGTTTACTAGCCTTTTGTACATGATGTTTTGACTCATCATACTAGCATATTTTGGTTTTGCTCAAACTTGATTTTATGCTTATTTTGAAGTGTTCTAGGACTATTTTGGGTTGCCCTTGCCATATCCTTCATGCTTTGTATAGCTGTAGTGTAATTGGCCTTGCAAGCTTTGTGTTCCGGTGATTCATGCATGCTATCTTTGAGATATTTAGATGATTTGACATCTCTTAATACTTCATTTCAGAGCATGTACCATTGCCACATTCCCACTTCATTCATGCTTCAAGTGTCTTTGAATGTCGCGCATTATTGCCTAGTTTAAGGCTTAGCTTGTATGCTTGCATGTCTAGGTGTTTGAGCCTTCATTCCAGCATGTTTAAGTCCTTTTTTAGGCTTAATTAAGCTCTGTCCATGCTTAGTTCATGCGTTCATGCCATGTATTGCATGCCTCCTTTGTATTGCTCTTTGCTAGCTTTCATGACTTAGGACCTTCGCATGTTTTACTTGTATTGTTTAAATGATTTGGCATCATTTATCATCTCGTTTCAGTGCATATAGTGTTGTTACACTTGCACATTTGTCACTTCTTAGGCACTTTTGAGAGTTGCCCTTTTAAGCCTCTTTGATGAACCTTTTGCATTTTGCATGCTTGAGTGTGTTTTGTGGCTTAATTCATCGCTATGGCCACTAATTTGGGCTTAGTTGAGAGCTGCCCATATTGGTTTAAGTCCATACCTAGCATGTTGTTGCATTCTTGTCTTGCATATTGTTGTATGCTTGCCTCATAGTTGCATGTTGTCGCATGCTAATTACATTACATGTTGTTGCATGTTCATTATCCTTCATTTCGCATGCTTAAGTCACATTGCATGATTGCATGTTCAAGCTAGCACCGAGTATGCCATGTAGTTCATATTGCATGTTTGCCATGCTTATGTGTTGCATTGTTCGGATTAAGTGTTAATCCAAGCACAAGGAACGAGGGGCGTTTCATACTCCGAGTGATGGAACGTGTCTCAATTCTCGGTCGCCGAAGCTCTTGATGATTCATGATAGAGTTCTAGGCTTTACTTGTTGTATTTGTGCATTCATTTTCATATTGATTTGCACAAGTTGGATCTTTGGCCATCATGCATCGGGATGCGTGATTGATGGTCGTGGATCTGACTTGGCCTCTCCCTTGATGTTTTGAGGTGATTTGGAGTGCCATGGTGCGTACATGTCCTTGGGAAACCCTCCCTTTTCTCTATTTTGTGCTTCGTTGCAGTTTGGTGTCACAGCACACCAGTGGCCGGCAGCCTGCCACTGATGGCCGGCAGTGTGCCACCATTGGCCGGCAATGGGCCATCTCTGGCCAACAGATATCCCTCCATGGCCGGCAGGTCACTGGTGACTTCCCCTGCAGTGTTTTGGTAAGTTTCAGCAACAAGCACTGAAAGACACCCTGCAAACAGAGCCTCTAAAGAGCAACCAGAAGGCGTTTCGAGGCGAAGAACCGAAGCGAGCATGCATGCCTCCCTTCTTTAAACAGAGCTGGAATAGCACCGTTTACTACTTTCCCTACTTGCTTATTGTCATTCATTTATTAGTTAATTAATTAAGCTGTGTAATAATTAGTTGTAGCTAGTTATTCATTTGGTTCTGTAATAATTAATTAGCTTGTGAGTTAGTTAATTAGGTGGCCTGTATTATTCTTTCGGACCCTCCGAGTGAGGGCACAATTGTAATAAGTGTGCGTGAGTGTGATGTATGTCTTCCAACCTCACGTCTTTCTTCCCTTTTATTTACTAGCTTTCGATGGTTAGTTTAGGGCATGTTTCAATTAGCATACCTTATGCTATGCATGCGTGCATTCATTTATCTGTCTTGCATGCACCGGGCTCGGCGCATCATACTAACTGCATCGTATTTCAATTCCGAGTTGAATACTTGTTAGTTGTAGCATCGCACATGCCATCTTAGAATAGCCGAGTCTATCTTAGTGGCATTTTTGCATGTGTTGCATTAGGCATTTCAACATGAACTAGGATCACGCATGATTACTAACTAGTTTATTGTTTTGGCTTGGAGTACACTGTAAGTGTTTTATGTTTTAGCATCCCGCATGAGTGTGAATGTTTGCCATGACAGCATGCTTACCATGTGGCTTTATGCTTATGTGATAAACTGCCTGAATGCCTGTGGGTGAAGGTTGGATTGTTTGAGTTGGGACAACTCATTGAAATCCGTGTTTTTAGCCTACTTGCGAGTAGCAAATTCCAAACCATTTTCCAAATGAACGGATATGCAATGCTTTGTTCCAAATTAGGCGATCTAGTCTATACTTGTTTGCTGTGCGCATAACATAGTAATTCTAGCTAATTAAATCGGAATAAGAACGCATGTGTTTTCAAAAACAAGATATCATGGTTAGTAGAGGCCGATCTTCGGATCGGGCGAGAGGGGGTGCTCATAGTTGACCTTCCCCGATCGTACCCAAGTTCCCGAGCTGAGGCAACTTTGGTGATGACGGACACATGGCCTTTGGCACCGAGTCAGGGTTTCCTAAATTCCCCCATTAAAAAAATATTTAGGTGGCGACTCTGAATCTGGCAAAGCAGTCCATGTTTGGCACTTCTTTCAAAAAATCTATTTTCAAAAACGATTTGTCGGATTTGGACTCTTCGATGATTCATCGGTCTTGCATTGCACTCTGCGAGATTAGATACAGGACCGTGACATTGAGTCCTGAACTGTAGTGAGCCCCAAATGAACAAAACGGGATTTCCCTCCCGGGGCGTTCGGGGACGTCTACAGTTTCTGGCGACTCTGCTGGGGATTTAGAGAACTTGACTCGAACTCATGATATTTTGTTTTGTTCACACTTGTGTGTTTCTTTGCATTGCATGTGCATTGGTGCGCCTAGGACACCGTGTTTGCCGTATGCTATTCCTGAACGGTTTGCTGGAGGCTCGCTTCGAGAAGCGTGCCATAAGGCTGACCGGTTGCGGGCTCTGCCACGACGGGAACACAAACCCCGATTTTTACCGGGGCACCTTTTTGACTATTCGACCTAGTGCATGTCGGAATCCATAGTGACCATTCCAAGCTAGGACAGGTTACTTACCCGATGTTAGGTTGTT
The DNA here is from genome assembly GCA_030407325.1 of Camellia japonica. Classification (NCBI taxonomy): domain Eukaryota; kingdom Viridiplantae; phylum Streptophyta; class Magnoliopsida; order Ericales; family Theaceae; genus Camellia; species Camellia japonica. Next base: position 2,390,837 of record JAPPVO010000013.1, read on the forward strand.
TGAAGCCGCTGCGTGCGTAGTGAAACCCTAGCTCCTGACAAAATAGAAAAGGGAAACGCTACCCCAACATAGGGGTGTTTTGGCTCTCTTTTACTTGTTATGTGCTTTTAGAGTGTATCTCTACAAGGAACGCACATATCAGTTTGCAAAGTTGAGTATCAGGCCCGAGGGCACCAGTATCGGTATTTGTGAGAATCAGTGATAGCTATGGTCTCCGATTCAGTTTTGGGGGCAGTGATTTGGGAATAATGAGTAGTCTTTGAGAACAGTGGATTTCAGCTTGTCAACCGTGTGTTGATTATACCCAACTGTGTGTTGTGTTTATTTACGCTGTTATGCTGTCCGTTTGTCTGCTCGCTTATTTCCTTATTATTGTTTTGCTTATCTTTTTGCTAGGGTAGTTTAGCACAATTGCTTCAGACCAAGCAGATATTCCCCAAGCGCTCTGGACAAGAGGTCGCCGACTCCATCGATCTGAGGATCTGGTAGACGGACAACCAGTGTACCACTCTCTACCCCCGGTTACTAGACGGAGGGCAGTTAGGCAGAGGGCATCAGTTCAGCAGTCAGTACAGAGGGCTTTGTCTACCCCACCGGTGTACAGTAGGGATCAAGATCCAGTTTCTCCCACAGAGAGGGAATATATACCGATAATTCAGTCAGAGCAGAACAGTATGGCCAGTTTAGAGGAGATGATGCGCCAACTCCAAGAAAGTATGAAAACAATGCAGCAAGATGCTGTCCGACAGGCAGAGTTCGCCAAGCAACAGGCCACGGTTATGAATGAACAAGCACAATTAATTGTGAGGCTATAGCAGCAAACTGGAGCATCTGCTTCGCAGCAAGCTCCTCCCCCGCCAGGAGTTCCAACCCTCGGGGAGACAACCAATGTTCAAAATGATACAGACATTCCCACAGGACCCCCTCCACCCCTGGTCCTACCCCAAATCCAACCCCAGTTATCTAAAACACCCACCAACCTACCGGACTCTCCCTTTGAGTTCGAAACAGACCCCACAGCACTGAAGTTGAGCAAGCTTGAAAAGCTGTTCAAGAGATCCCAGGGAGTCAAGACCATTCTTGACATTGAAGAGGGATATACCGATGTAGCTGTGACGCTGCCTGACAGATTCAAAATGCCTCATATCGACCGATTTGATGGATCCGAGGACCCCATGGTGCACCTGAGGTTGTTTTCAAATATTTTAAGGCCGATGGGCCTCACCAGACTGCAGAAGCTGTCTCTGTTCGGCCGGACTCTGTCGGGTGTGGCGGCCATATGGTATGCCAAATTAGAAGATGACGTCAAGAGAAATTGGGACGAGATGGCTGAGGCCTTCATTGCGCAATACTCATACAATACACAAATCGAGATTACGACCCGTGATCTCGAGACAACAAGGCAAGAGCCTAAAGAGAGCTTCTCGGAATTCGTGACTAGATGGAGGGCCAAGGCTTTGATGATGACCTTAAGGCCCACAGACAAGGATCAGATTCGGATGATTGTGCGCAATCTTCAGCCGAAGTTGATGCAGAAGATGATTGTACTCCTCTTCCTTATCTTTTCTGATCTACATGAAATGGGGGTACAGATTGAGGACGCCTTGAAGCAAGGCTTAATTGATAATGACCGGGAGCAACCCCGAAGAACTTTCAATCGCAGCAGCAATGCGGGCCCGAGCGGCGCTACAACTACAAGAGCCTCTGAAGTGAGCATGGTCACCACCAACCCCCCTCCAAGAACCATGGCAGCTACGCCATTCTCTGGCGCGTCCGGAAGCCACCCACAAACAGCCAAATACCCACCCAAAAACACAAGAACCTTCGCTCCACTGTATATGCCCCTATCCAAAGCTCTGGGGGTTTTAATCAGAAAAGGGCACTTGAAGCCCCTAGAGCCGCGGCCATTACCGAAAAAACTTTCCTTACCCACAACCCAGCCAAATATTGTACATTTCACCAACATCACGGTCATGACACCGATCTGTGCTACCGATTACGTCATGAGATTCAAGATCTCATCGATAACGGGGTGATTCTGCCTCCCGAGAAACCCAATGTTACAACGAACCCTCTCCCCACACAACCAAGCTCCACCCCCTAAAAGAATCAACTTCATCCAAACTGGGATCGTGTCTTACGATCCTAGTATCTATATCACTCCTTCTCACCTACCTAAGCCGGAGGTACTCCTTCCTGATTGCACCAACTTGTGCATGATGGACATCTCCATAACCCAACCTAAGCCAGTGGTGGTGACAGTCAAGGGCAGAAAGGAGGAGATTTCAGAGGAAAAGAGGGTTGTTGAGCCAGAATTTGAGAAGTCTAGGAGTTCTGTTGAGCAAATATATAGTCTGAGCGACTACGTTTCGTCAATAGGCCAGAATGGGCTAGATGTAGAATTGTCGACAGAGGCAGAGCTGTGTGTGATCCAAGGGGACAGTTTGGGACAGAGGATGGATGATTTGACGGTTGTGGAAGGGGACCTTGTCAATCTCCAATTTAACAGTGACCAAGATCCAGCGGACGCAGCAGTCAACTGGTTTGATTATGAGGAATCGGCGGAGGCTACTGGGTGGTTAGATGATCAACCGAATGTGGTGGAAGAGTTCCAACCAGAATAGGGCCCGGCAGGGGCAGGGATGTCAGTGACGGCCGGGAGGGTCGGAGAACATAATATACCGTCGGACAGCGCCGACGTCAAGAGTTTCGCTCAAGATTGGAGCATTTTGAATACAGGAATTATTGAGCAGCTAGCTGTGTTGATACAATCGGAACAGGAAAGATTTGAAGATTCCGAGAGAATCAGGAAGGCAAAGGCCCATGTGGGGACTGAAACTACTATAAGCACAGAAACAGAGAATGCTGCGAGCATAGGGATGGAAGGTACCGCGAGTACGAGGACAGTCATACCAGAGCCGGACAGGTGTCTGTCGGCTGCTGATGGAATGTGGTGGGAGGATGAGGATTTATGTCTTGCCCATATAGACGAAGATTGGGGGGACAACCAACCCGATGACACCTGGTACCTTGGAGAAGTCGACCATATGACACGGAGCGGGCAGTACTTCAAACCCCCGCACCTAGATCAACCAGAGGCTTCTACGAAAGATAGGGAGGCTGAGAAGCAAAAGGAGAAACAACTTGAAGAGGAGGCTGTACTCAAATAGTTAAAAAAGATACAAGCAGACATCTCCATCTGGGGACTGCTTATGGCATCACGAGTGCATAGACAGGCTGTCTTATCAGCCATGGACAAGGCGAAGCTTTCGATAGAAACCACACCAGAACAGCTGGTAG